>JBBPML010000047.1:0-88940 GCA_038090275.1 Austroboletus novae-zelandiae | reverse complement strand
TGCCTCGGTATCATCATTGTCGGCGTTGTGGTCTCGAGACGCTGAGGTCGGCTGGACCTTTCTCAGTATCTTTTTTTTTCCCTCGGTGTATCGGACCACGGATAGACCTTTCCATACTCTCCTTTTCTTCCCTTGCCGTTCGCGATGAAAAATGTACGTTATTGGCGTTGTTATCGTTCGTGTACGTTCTACGCTACTATATTATGTCGTATCTGCATACTTGCGTCCATGTACAAGTTGCCGTGTACCCAGGACCCGCTGTCAGTGTGTCACCACTATGTACTACTCGCCTTCTCACACGTATCAGCAATTTCGTGTGTTCGCCCCCCGGGCCCTGCACGCAGGCACTCGGAGCTGACACTTTGGCCATCCCTTGCCCCTATTGGCAGGGTTCTTCCAGTCGAGTGCTGGAAGAACTGCCAATAGAGACAAGGGACGAGTATGATTTACGAGAGAAGAGGAAGGCCCGAGGTAATATAGCAAATGATGATAATAGACTGGAGAGTCCCGAGGTTGACGCGTTTCAGAAAGGTGTGGCCAATGTAAATGTGACTAACGACATCGTAAAGAAAGAGGTTGACGAGGCCAACGTTATTTGATTTGCTCCTGGATTACAGACTTGCGTGACCAGCTTTTCTTGGTAGATTCAAGTATTTGTGACGGACGCTCTTCTCCCCAATGTCTTCACCAACGTAGTTGAGTATTTCCGATCGGACGCAGTGGTACGAACAAAACATGCGCGACCCGATCCAGAGTCCGTCCCATCGCCTTGACGATGACAACGATGCGGGTGCAGGCAATGCATCAGCACGCCCAGCACGACAACTTCGTGGGGATAATGCAACGGCCCTGGGCGCCCTCCTACCCATTATCACCTCTCGCCCTACTTCTGGAGGAGTGTCCGTCGTCGTTGTCCTGGGGATGCCTGACTTGCCGTCGCCTTCGGGGAGAAGGAGGCTAAGCGGTTTGGTCGAGGTAAAATTTGATCTTCTCAATGTCGTCGTTGCGGTTGTAGGCGCGCTGTTGCATGCTCGCGCATTCGTCAGATCATGGAATGGAATCCTGGGAGTTGGGCTGCGGTGAGGGGAACGGGTGAGTGGAAAGCAGCATTGCAGAGGCGCATGAGGACGGGCGGCCGACACCCGAACACGCCAAGTTCGAATCTACAGTGGCCCCTGGAGTGTCAACGGTGGCCAAGTTTCGATTCGAACGCATCTACGCGGAGGTTACCGGCCCGGGAGAGAAGAGGTCGCGGGAAATTGTGGAAATCTCCGATGAACTGACCTTTTTCACCTTCCACCTGCAAGTCCGGTCGCGATGGTCAGCTGTAAGCAGGGTCCAGCAGCGATCGCGCTCTCCATTCACAAGCCCCACCAGTCGCCGAACTGAAAGCCAAGGCCGATAAAGTCAAGGACGCGGGCGTAGCCAAGGTGACCAACACCCGCGATCGCTTCTCGAGCACGCCCACATCCAAGTCCAACTGGGACCCTAACTGGAAACGAGCCCCACCGCCGCCTCCGTTATCGTCCTCGAGCGCTCCGGTCGTACCGCTCCGATCTAGGCCAGATGTCGCTGCGTCGAATTCGAGCTTGCCGCCGCCGATTCCGTCGGTTTCACGGCCGACCGAGGACGCGCCCCCTCCTTACGCTCCCCCGCCCCCGCCCACGCGTGCGTCGAGCGGGTATCCACCCAGTCTGCGCCGCGATGTATTTGCGGCAGACAGGATCGATTGGACGAATTTGAGTGCCGAGGACAAGGAGGTATTTTTTGCGTGGCTGGACGAGTTCTTTTCGCGGTACCTCGGGATCGAGGTCGGTCCGAGGCCGTCGAAAGTATCGTCTTCGCCCAGGCCTGCGGTGGCAGCTGCGGCTGCGGCACTATCTTCTTCCGCGGCGCTTCCTGTGAATAGAACGCAGCATGCAAAGCCCCCGGTATGCGCGTGGTATCGCTCCGTGTCGTCATGCGTAATGATTCATGAATATCATTGCAGCCCTCTGTCAACGTGCTGACGCGACCACAAATCTAAACTATACAGCGTGGGCGAAAACGACGGTGGGGGTCTACCTCTCCATATATACATATACACGTAGTATGCGAGTCGTGCAGAGATACTGGCGCATAAATTAGCAAGAGATTAAGGACCATTGATGCAATGGTAGCGAGGTCTAGGATGAGGATGAGGTGAAAAGGGGGGCAGTTCCTGGATGCCGTTGTCGGGGCATCGCGCGTACGTGACAAGGATTTTCAATGCGGGCTTCGTTCCGAGCAGTCTGGATGGGACATTTGAAAGAGGTTCTGTATCCGCCGGTCCTCAGTCACGACCTGGGATGCTACGGGGTGAGGTTATCGGAACGAGGAAAGCACAAAGGGTACGAACGGATGGACATCCACAGTTGGGTGCGGTCTTGTGCATGTGCGCTCTACTCGTCTTGCAGCGTTGAGAGCCGCAGTCGGCGACCTGTCCGGTGAAGTAGCGCCCATGGAAGTGCTATCGGTCATAAGTCATGGATTACAGCATGCGGCGAATGCTGACGCCGGAGGAGCGGAAAGACTCACACCGCAACCTCTGTAATAGTCGCCTACGCTGTTCGGCACGAACGTCGTGAGCAGCGCGCGACACGGTAACGGAGACACGTACTTACACTTCGTGGTGGCACATGGTGGATGGTGTAGTAGAAGGAGGAAGAGAGCGCTCGGCCGATTAGGGTGCAAACGATAGGGATTTATAGGCCCTGCGTCACGTCCGCCGCAAGCGGCTGTGAGATGGCGGAGTGTGGCAGATCCGAACGTCAGCGTAGTGATTCAAAAGCAGACCCAAGCTTTTTTTTCACATCCTATGTTAAGTCCGCGCCTTTTTTTATATTTTTCTTTTTGCATCGCTATATACCCCAGCTGCGTCATATTTTCGGATCAAACGCTCAATTTGACATTATTATCTTACCATCGTGACATCGGGAAAAAGAAAAACAATAACGCACTATGACAGTCAGAGATCAAGTGACTCGTCGAAATCCCAGACAAAGCGTCAAAAAGACCCATGACATTTTGACTATTTTACCTTGGGGGGCGGGCCAGGGACCCGAACAGAGTGCCCCTGCGGTGGCGCTTTCTGCGCCCAGGAGACGCGAAAATTGCATTGATCGCGGGGATCGTGAAAGACCTAGTCCTAATGGAGGTAAACTCAACCAACCAACTTGAAGTGCTGTTGCGGTCGCGAACTGGAAGACTGAGCGAGGACGATCGTGGTTCGACGAGAGGTGCATTTTGATGCAATCATTCGTATGACGTGTAGCTGAGTCCCGTGCACAACGGAAATGGCCTTGAGACGTCAGAGAGCAAGCAGGTTAAAGACCCACTTGTCTAGAGAACAAAGGTCACATGAACCTGGGCCGGGTGTGGCAGCCAATCGTCCCAGGATCCCAAGTTGTCGACGGCAATCAACTGCGCTTAAGTGTTCGAATGAAAAAGCTGGAGCTTGAGCTTGGACGACGGGGTGAAGGGTGAAGGGTCTAGGGTTCACACTCGTTTCTCATACCGACGTGCACGTTCCAGGGACGCGAGAGGGGACCGTACACGCCGCAACTTCGTGGGCTCGCCATCAACAAACGGGAATTCATCTCTGGACTTCTCCGCCCGTCTCCAATGAGGACCTTGGCACTTCGAACGTACGCACTAGGGTCGCATGATCCTTTTTAATACAATGCAGATCCCAGTTATGATTCCCGTCACCGAAGTTCTTTAGTGATGAGTACCGCAGCAGTGAGCACACACCGTGATGGCCCACACGGATTGCACAGTGGAGAGTCCGCTCGTGAAATAGGGTTACTACCGAACACCACGCCTCAGGCGGCTGCATCTCTAGCGCTTCTTCAAGGCACAGCATGGATGATGTCGGGTAAGTGACTGCCGCGTTGTAGACGAGCGAGATTGAAAACTGATCAGGGTCGCCTACACTCCTTGAAGGCGACCCTGGCAGGCAAACTAGATCGATGTGGGTGAAAAGTCCTTTGGTGTCATATGAAACAGTAACATATTCCCTGACACGCCCACTAGAGAAGGACAGTCACCCCTGCGCGCTAATCGACACGCGTTCGCAATGCAGCGTTTCTGCTTTCCGTTTTTGCCAACTTATCAATGCCCGCTTGCACTTTGGTGCCATCGATATGCATCGTGTTCGGACGTGCTTTTGTGACCATCGATAGCACGTCCTTCTCGAATCTCACGCGTCCAAGGTATAAGATGACAGCGCTGCGTGCTTGATGGACATCAAGCCCTCACTCCCACTTTCACCATCATGTCCTTCTCGCGCAAGCATCTGAAAAGTACTTCCCTTGGCCCTAGCAAGGGCACCTCGCCTTTGTCCGGCGCCGAGTACTCCTCGCGGTCGTTCGTCGCAGAGCAGAGGACGAGGACGATTTCCGAGTATGGCGGTAGCAGACCCATCACGCCCATGATGACCACGTCGGTCGTGGAAACGCGCACCGTCATCCAAAAGGACGAGTGGCTCGAGGCCGCTCGCAGAAGCACGGAACAATTCAAACGATTTGGCTCTCCGCTCCCCCTGGTTTGGGTGTGTCTCGTGTTCGTGATCTCGAACGTGGTCTGATCATCTCCTTAGGTCTTGACCGAGGGCAACGAGATTCCGGATAACGCCGTTCCTTTCGGGGAAGACCGTAATGGCTGCACCGTGTACGTTGCCCGTGCCCTCTTGGAAGGCAGTCTCCGTGAGTGGCTTGCGACTGCACGGTACAACGGACCCACTCATCTTCGTCAACAGATATTGGCAAGGCGAGCCCCCAGTTTTCTGGAGCCGTCATTGGATATGCCGGCAAAGAGCACATCGTATGCACCTCTCATTCGTTACGGGGTCCGAATTGACCCTAGATTCAGATCAACAACTACGAGGTGCTTGTATGCGCTACACAGCTTCGCTGGGGCTTCCCCTCTGCGGAAACCGAGGGCGTGCTTGCTCAGGGCACTGTCATCTTTGCTCAGCAGCGTGGAAGGCTTTCCAACAGGTCGTCGACCAGATTCCGTGAGACGGTCGAGGTGGATACGATCAATGCAACCCTTGTGGAAAATGATATCCCGCGGTACATTCCCGTGGTATGTTTTGACGAAAGGGAGGCTGCCCTCAGAAGATTGGCGTGTGTATATCCTCTCGAAAGTCGTCGTTCGTCCGCTGAACCTGTTATAGTGAGATCAAGACGGTCATCGTCATCGACGATTCCATGTCTGTGAGTATATGCTGTGAACAGCTCGCGCTTATGTTGACATGCTGCCAGATGCAAGAGGGTAACCTCTGGGAGCAAGCCAGGGAAGCACTTGCTGGCATTGTGGACATTGCCAACCAATACGGATCAAGGGGCGCCGACATCCACTTTATGCACGGGGACGATTATGCACCGAATATGCTGGTGCGCCGTCTTGCTTATTTCACGAGCACATCCGTTCAAGTAAACCCATGTAGTCGAGGACAGAGGTCAGCGCCTTGTTCAACCGAGTCCTCCCTGAAGGTATGCGTAGTAGACATGCTACCTAGCAGCATGTATCTAACCCAGTCCTCAGGCGAGGACACTCCTACTGGCGCGAAGCTTGGTCAGATTATTGACCACTACTTGCCCCTTATTGAGGATGAGCGCTCTAATCATGAGCCGATCACTGTCCTGGTGATCACTGATGGTCTCCCGAGTAAGTTTCCGTTCGACAAGTTTAGACAGATTAACCAAGTGGGTTTGCAGCCGATCAAGCTGATCTAGAGAGAGTCATTGTTGATGCGGCACACCGTCTTGACCGACGTCACGTCAAGCACGACATGTTTGGGATTCAATTCGTGCAAATTGGCACCGACCCAGCTGCCTCCGAGTTGCTGCACACGCTGGACGACCACTTGATGAGCCGCTACAAGATCAGAGTACGTCACTCCATTCTATCGCGTACGTGATGTGATTGCTCACGGGCCGGAAAGGACATGGTGGACAGCACACCCTACGACCCTGCGCAGGGTGCGTTTGATACCGAGTACATGCTAAAGATCCTTCTCGGTGGTCTCCACAAGGATCTGGACCGGGCAGGCCCGAACAGCGGGGCGTCGGCGTTGTTGTCACCGGCGTCGCAGCGATACAATGGATCGTCGCGTGGATTAATGACTGCCAGACTAGGAAGTAGTCCGCGCCTTGCGACCCTGTCGCCTAGACCTGGTTACTGAACGGCGTCAAATGGTCTTTTTTGATTTTGATTGTTGTCTGTAGTACGATCGTGCGTGTATAAAGCTGAGCGAAAGACTCTTTGGTGCGACGGACGGGTGCGCCTGGATGTGCGATGATCGGGATGGTATGAAACGCGGTGGCTAGTTACTAATGAAAGTGAACTCGGTTGTGTGCTCCCACGCCCATCACCGTCAGCTCGGAGCGATGGCATGTGGCCGCGTATGGCCACCAAGACAAAATCCGTCTCGGATCCCCCAAAACAACTTGCTCTCCATCCCCATCGACACCGACGACGACGACGACGAAGACGACGCAATGAGCTCGCTCTCCGCCGCCGCCGATCCCCGCGCCTCCTCACACTCGCTCGCCATGCAGTCCCGCTCGCCCTACCTCCACACGACCCACCAAGCGACCGCGTCCACCTCCACCTTCAACAACACCCACCACCCGAGCCCCACCCCGCCGCACTCCGGCCCGTCGACCCCCGTGCCCCCATCCGCACCCGGCACACCCCGCATCTCCGCCTCCCGCAAGCCTTCCTCCCTCAGACACGTCTCTAACGCCCCCGCCAACAACCTCGACCCCGCCCAAGCCATAAAACGCCGCCCCTCGTCCCCCTCGGAAAAAGAGGGCAAGACACCCCGCAGCGCGCGCGAGCCCCGCTTTCGCTCCACCCCGCGACTTCCCCACACCGAAGATGTCCCCATCGCCCCCGCTACCACCATGTATTGGTCACGTGCGCCTGTCCATGGTACCATGCCGTCGCGCAAGATGCGCGCCCACACCGTCACCCTCGTCGATAACGTCGCCTGGCTCTTTGGTGGCTGTGATGACAAGGGCTGCTCCAAGGACATTTACTGCTTCGATACAGGCAAGTTTGCGTCCTCTCGACGGCCAGCGTTGATACATGTCGCACAGATACGATGCAATGGTCGCATCCCGACACGTTGGGCGAGGTGCCCCCTCCCTGTCGGGCGCACACCGCGACCCTCGTCGACCGAAAGATCGTCATCTTTGGTGGCGGCCAAGGTCCTGTTTATTACGATTCGACCTATATCCTCGATACGACCACTCGTCGGTGGTTTTCCCCGACTTTTCCCGGTCAGTCGCAACCGCAGCCTCCCGATAGCGATCCTCTCCATCCTGCTCCAAGACGCGCGCATACGGCCGTGTTGCATGGTGGTAAAGTCTACGTCTTTGGTGGTGGAAATGGTTTGACGGCACTCAACGATCTATGGACCCTCGACGTCTCTCGTCTCGATACGTCGCTCCGGGGTACCTCGAGCAGCGGCTTGAAATGGACCCTGATTAAAACAGAGGGCGAAAGTCCCGCACCGAGAGGGTACCACACTGCCAATTTGGTCGGAAACGTCATGGTCGTCGTGGGCGGCAGCGACGGTCGGGAATGCTTCTCGGACGTGTGGTGTCTCAATTTGGGTACGTGACTCGTCGGCCTTGATTTGCCGTTGACTGATGGTCGTCTAGATTCGTTGTTATGGACGCGCGTGTCGCTAACGTTGTCGCACCGTCGACTATCGCATACCTCGACCCAGGTCGGATCGTATCTGTTCATCGTTGGTGGCCACGACGGCGTCGCTTATAGTCCCGAGATCCTTTTGTACAATCTCGGTCTGTCTCGTTTTTTTTCTTTGGTTTCGGCCACGTGCTGATGTGCTTTTTTTTCCAGTTAATTTGCAGTACGAACCTCGCCCTGTCTGCGGCAAGAAACCGACCCCAAGGGGTTACCACGTTGCCATCGTCGCTGACAGTCGGCTGTTCCTGTTTGGAGGGGTAGGTCGCCGTCTGTTGGTTCCTGCGGGTTGGGCTAATTTGACCTGCAGTTTAACGGTCACGACGTGTTTGACGACGTCCACATCCTCGATCTCGCTGGTGCCGCATACTTGCCACAAGTGATGAGCTTCCGGATAGACGTGGAATAAAGATGCACGGATATTCGATTTTCTGAATCAGCGTTTAATGTATTCATACTGATGCATGTTCTTGGCTGTCTTGCTCTGCACGCGCTCTCTTAAAAAAAGCCGTACGCGTTTGATTGCATCACAGATGGGACCCTCTTGCTTTTTTTTGTTTTTTGTTTTTGTTTCCGTCACACCGTAGATAGAACATACCTTAATTCTTGTACGTCGCCCACTGCATTCACACCATACCCATAGGTGTTTATCCATTTTATTCGATTGTAGACTGGGTGACAATGAACATATACATATACATATATCGCTTTTCGTGATCATTGAAAGCCGTCGTAGCCCGGCTGAGTCCATTGGTTCATGCCCATCACGTTCATGCCCCCCATCATGCCTCCCATGCCCATGTTTCCCATCGCCATCCCGTTCATCATCATTCCGTCTCCCATACCACCGCCTTCCCATACCATCCCCTCCGGGTTCTCGCCCCCCATCCACATCCCGAGACCGAGTTGACCCATCGCACCCTGCCCCGCCGCCGCCGCCTGAGAAGGATGGAACCCCGCGGGCATGCCGTCCATGTTCATGCCCATCATGGGCGGCACGTTCATGTTTCCCATACCCATCCCAGGCGGCATATTCATGTTCATGTTCATACCGACGTTCATGCCGACCGGCCAGCCGCCCACCATATCGACGGGCATCCCGACCCCGACGCCCATCCCCATCGGATTCACGCCCATCCCCATCCCCATCCCCATCATCGGCGACACGAGCATCGGGTTCTGCGGAGCCTGGCTCGATGCGTTCGGCCGCGCGACACGCGCGCCGGATCCCCCGCCAACGCCGACGCCGACGCCACCGCTGACACCGCCCCCGCCTGGGAGCGGCCCAGTCCGCATGGGCGACTTGGGCCGGAGCGTCTCGATGTCCTGCGTGTTGGGCACGATACACCGTCCGCCGCCGATCGCGGCGAGTTTCTTGGAGATGTCCTCCCATGTGTCCTTGTCCCATGGACGGGCGCCTTCGGGGACGCCATGGTCGCGTGCGAGCGCGGGCACGCGCTCGTGTTCGCCTTCGGCGAGGACGGTGACCCAGCCGCGTCGGAGGGAGGAGCGGGCGCGGCCAAAGAGTTCGAGGCGACGTGTGCCGAGACAAAAGTTTTCGATCAACGTGTACATCTCGGGCGGTTTGCGTGTCGGGTCCGAGGAGTCGCCTTCCCAGATGATCACGTCCGTGTCTGCAGGGGGGTCGATGGACGAGTTGAGCGTTTGGAGATGGATATGGAGGGGGGACGTACCGACGTTGCAATGGACGAACCAACTATCGGTGGATCGTCGTACGGTACCTTTGATGCCCATCAGACAGTGTTGTTTGGTGCGCGTCAACAAGGACGTCGTCGGTGGATCTGTCTGGAGTACGACCAGTCAACGGTGGAGGTTCGACGTTTATTTTGGGAGGAGGGGGGTACAAGCGGCGGTCAAACTCACGCCAGGACCGCGATTCAAGTGGACGTTGGTCTTGACCCATACGATGTCCTCACACCGTCGATATCCCCATTTCGCAAGGACCTCGCGACCCCGTTCGAGGCCCTCTCCGGCACCGCTACCGACCCACATAAAGACAAAGGACGGATCGGCGGCGAGTGTGGGTATTGGGAACTCTTGGAGTTCGTCCCAGCCAAACGAGGATGAAAAGGGCGGATCGAGCAGGACGACGTCGAATCGGTAAGGATGGAGCGCTGGGAGTCGTTGGAGTGGTAGATAGCACGACGGACCCGAGTGCGAATCGACCGACTCCTTTTTGAGGTTGAGCAATCGTTGTTGTTTCGGATATCTGGGCCAGACGGTGAGCGCTCGTTGCAACGACAGGTGGGAGACGTACTCTTCAAAGCGCCGTTCGAGTTCTGCGCCGACGACCCAGTTTTGGGGCCATTCGCCGCTGTCGACGTACCTCTGAGAGTAGTCGTTCCGGATGGTCTCTTCCTCGGGGACGTAATTGGGGTATCGGGCGACGCGTGCGCGTTTGGCGGGTGGGAGGTCGGGTCGTTGTGGTTGTTTGGGGCGCGTGAGGGGGGAGGACGGGGGTGATGAAGAGGGGGAGGGAGATGGGGACGGGGAGGGGATGAGCGGTAGTCTGAGGAGGTCTTGTGGTGACGATGGGAGTGTGCGGAGTTGGCGGCGGTTGTTACGCTGAGCATCGCGGACGCGTTCAACGAGATCGAGGTGAGCAGCGAGCAGACCCTCGGCGTTGTGGAGAACGTCGGCGGTGCAGAGCGCCATCGTGGAGGACCAAGTGAGACAGACCTACGAAACTGGCAAGCGGAGAAGAAAAAAAATATTCTCGCGTCCCACTCCCGACATCATCCTATGGGTAAAAAATCGACCAAGGCGACGCGCAAGTTCGCGTCGAGCGGGCAGTTGAAGAAGACGATTCAGTCGAGAAAAAAGCACCAGCAGGTCAGGAAAAAGATCGAGGGCAGACGGGGTGCGAAAGGAAAAGGAAAAGGCAAGGTCAAGGTCGCCGGCTCGGACGACGACCACGATGGCGACGGGGATGCGGACGACGTGGAGGAAGAGGGTACAAAGACGAGGTGCGCGGTGTGCTACTGCTGTCGTCGTCGCTGAGCGCTGTTTCGTAGCAAGCGGACGAAGACGGTCGATGATGTTCTCGGGGCTGGGTTCATGGAGAACGACGATTCGGACGACGATGGAGACGTATGGTAGACGACTATGGACTGGCTACGGACGCTCACGGGTTCACAGATGGACACGGACCAGGACGACGACGAAGATGGCGTGTCAGACGACACGTCGTTTGCGTCGATCGACGACTTGGAAGGTACGTCTCTCGTGCTGTCGTCGTCGCTCTTCGATCCACACCACGTCCGGCAGACGAGGGCATGGCACACATGCAGGAACTCTCCAAGTTGGCGGAAAAGGATCCCGAGTTTTACAAGTACCTCCAAGAGAACGACAAGGAACTGCTCGAGTTTGAGCTCCAAGAAGCGGACGAGGAGGAAGAGGGGGACGATGGGGAGATGGAGAGCGAGGCATTGCCTGTCCTCACAAAGGACGTTTTGCGCGGATGGCAAAAGGCTTTGCTCGAGGTACGTCTCTCTCCGTCGGTGCCCCTAGCTGTACCGTTGATCCGTTCTCCAGTACCACTCCTTGCGCGCTCTGAGAAAGCTCCTGATCGCCTTTCGTTCTGCCGTACACATGAACGAGGACGAGGACAATCAAGCGCTCGTATGGCGAATCGACAACTCGGACGGTGATTCGGTTTTCGAACCGTTTATGGTCATGCTCACGCATTTCCAGTGTACAACAAGCTCGTCACGACGGCGCTCAAATTCACCCCGGTCGTCCTCGCCCATCACATACCCTATAAAACGCTCTCCAACGGAAAATAGTAGGTGAAACGAGCTGTCGTCCTTGTCGATCCAACCTCTTTTTTTCCTTCCAGTAAACCACCCACGCAAACACCAAAACAAAAGGCGCTCCAAAAGCTCGTCCTGTCGTATTTCAACAATGTCGTTTTTCTGATTCCACAATTGACGGACGAGCGAGTGCTCCAGCTGGCTTTCGCGGAGAGCGCCAAGATATTGCCGTACGTCACCACGAGCCGGAAAGCAGTGAAAGCCTATCTCAAGGTACGGATCGTTTCAACTCCTCGGTGCCTCGCCATGATCAAGGTTTGTATAGCAATGTCTTTCCATTTGGTCGTCTGGGGAGGACAATGTCCGGATAGCGGCGTTTTTGGCGATCCGGATGCTCGCCAGTGCTGCCGACAGTGCCATGCTCGATCTCGTCCTCAAGGTCCGCATCTTTCTCGTGTGTGATTCCTGTTACTAACGCCGACGCAGAGCACTTACCTGGAACTGGTGCGATCCTCGAAATCGACGAGCGTGCACAAACTTCCCTCGATCAATCTCATGAAAAATTCAGCGTCGGAAATCTTCTGTCTCGATCACGCGACCGCATATCAGCATGCATTTGGATACATCCGACAGCTTGCGATTCAGCTCAGGAACAGCATGAAAACAAAAACAAAGGTGCTGCGATGCCTCTATATATTTTTCTGGTGTATTCTGACGTCAACAGGATGCCTATCGGCAAGTGTACAACTGGCAATACGTGCATTCCGTCGACTTTTGGACCCTCGTTCTGGCGAGAGCGTGTAGCATGGAACGTGTACGAGAGAGCGAGCTCAAGCCGCTGATTTACCCGTTGGTCCAAGTGAGCTTGGGTGCGATCAAGTGAGAACACAGTTTGTCTCCCGAGCTCTCGTCGTGACTCGCTTTTCAGGCTGATCTCCAACGCACGGTCGTATCCTTTCCACCTGCACATTGCGCGCTCGATGGTGCACCTGTCGCGACAGACGAACACGTACATTCCGCTGGCGCCGTACCTGCTGCCGATCATCGCGTCGCAGGTGACGTCGTCGGGCAAGCCCAAGGCGTCGACGCTGCGTCCGCTCGATTTCGAGTCGAACATTCGTGCGCCGGGGCAGTACCTGAAGACGCGTGTGTACGCCGAGGGGTTGGTAGAGGAGGCGGTGTTTACGCTCGGGGAATGGCTTGTGAGCCGGCCTGTGCACGGGAGCATCGCGTTTCCCGAGATTACGGTGCCTATTCTTGTCTCGCTGCGAAAGACGAGCAAGAGCGCGCGAAAAGGGACGCAAAAGGAAGTCGGCGTTGTCAAGGGGCTTGTAGAGCGTGTTGAGGAGAGTGCCGCGTGGATGGAGCGGAAGCGGGGTGGGGTTCGATTCGGCCCTGGAATGTTGACGGAGGTGGAGGTGTGGGAAGAGGAGGTCAGGGTCGACACGTCGCCTCTTGCCAAGTATGTGCAGGTTCAGCAGAAGGCGCGGAGGAAGCGGAAAAACGTTGTGGACAAGGTACGTACATGACGCGAGTGGTGCTGGACGTGGAAAAAAGGCTGATAGAGATTGCGTACGGTGGGCTAGGCTGCAAAAGGCGAAGACGAGATGATGGATGACAGTTGATGACGGGTCGTTTCACAATTGGGTTCAAATATGGCCATATCGACGGGGCTGGAGGGCGAGGTGTGGTTGAGTAGAGTTTCATTATGCCACGACGGGATTGCGTTTGGTGGTACTGAGGCCCCCTGGAATGTGACGCACTGGCCGCTGATCCCGCGCAAGGGCCGTTGTGCGGAACGCCATCGCAAGATCCGGGCGGGCACCGGATGAGAAGGTGCAATGAGTCACTCAGTTTCCTGTCGAACGAGGGGACGATCTATTCCGTTTGGCTACAATTCGTGACAACGACCCGGATCATTTCCACACGCCGAAAAAGACCTGCCACCAGGGACGTCGGATGCCCTGCGCGCTGCGGTCGTACGCCTGGCGCAGACGCTGGTAGTGCATGGGCGTCGACGCGGGCTCGAGCGTCTTGGCCGCGAGGGGGTGCTATGAACGTGGGTGAGGCGGGGTGGCAGCGAATGGAAAGAAGGGGGCTTGCCTTGTGCTGCACGCCGCCGTCGAGGAGGGTCTGGGCAGCGCGCACGGCGGCGGGGGTGAGACGGGGATGTGTGGCGAGCGAGTCGAGAAAGAGCTTGAGCTGGACGTTTGGACGAAACGGGTCCGTGGGCCAGGCAGCAGCGATGGCTCTGAGCTTTTGGCTGTTGGACATGGTGGTTGCGGGCAAGAAGCGTTCGCGAGCGCCCGGCTGTCCTTTTACCACCGACGATGATGTGCTGCAGCTCGAGCACGGCGCAGAGAGACGACGACCCGTACACGAACAGACCGCAGCCGTTTCCGACCGGAGTCGTGCAGCAGCAGCAGCCCGCACCGCAGCCAACGCCCGGCACGCACGAAAAGCCTGCGCTGCTGACCCCAACAGGCCCTTCGCCCCCGCCGCCCAGCTTCCACACCCAGCACCAGTCCATCCACGAGCCCCAGTGGCCGCTGCACCAGCCCAGCCCCGTCCACGCCCGACGCCCGTCCTCGTCGCCCTCCCTCGCCACCCGGAGCGACTACGCAGACGAAGGCCGTCTCTCCATCTCCATCGACTTTGGTCCGTACCCCATCCGCGCGCTCTTCCGCCCTCTGACCGCCCTCTAGGAACGACCTTTTCAGGCGTGGTGAGCTCGTCTCCATATCCGGCCATACGACCCACCGACGACGGCCTTTTGCTTTTGGCAGGCCTATGCTTCTTCTCGCATCGCGTCCGGCACTATCCAGCAGATCCTCCACTGGCCTGGTTCCTTTGAGACGTTCCGCAAAGTGCCGACCTGTCTTTTATACGACGACCATGCCCAGGTCTTGGCATGGGGGCTCGAAGCCAAGAACGCCAGCCCTATGCCCGGCACGTTCCGATGCGAATGGTTCGTTCTCTTCCTCCGTTTCTGCGATGTCTTTTCCCTTCTTTCTAGGTTTAAATTGTTCCTCGAGCCACGCGCCTTACGAGACGAATCCGCCATCGACCCGCGCTTACCGCACCTCCCAGTACGTCCCCTCCGAGCTTACCAAACGTCGCCTTTATTTGTCGACAGCCTGGAAAAACCGCGATGGATCTCATCGTCGACTTTTTGACCTGTCTGTGGGAGTATGCCAAGGAGGAGATCACCCGCGAGATAGGGGCCGTCGCAGACCTGAGTGCGTCCACTCAGCCCTCGCCCCGATCCCATTCACCATCACCACCCTTTAGACGCTGCCGGCGTCGTGGTAACTTGCCCTGCCGCGTGGGACGCTAGAGGCTGTGATATGATGCGCACCGCTGCCATCGAAGCCGGCCTCGTTCAGTCGGCCCACGCTGGCGATCTCCAATGGCGTGACCGTCTTCACATCATCACGTAGGTCACTAGTTCCGTCGCCACACCCTACTTGTCCCGACGTGCTTTTTTTTAGTGAACCCGAAGCCGCAGCCGTCCATTGTTCCCGGTTAACTGACCTCCACAAATTACGTCCTAGCCAAAACTTTATGATTTGTGATGCAGGAGGCGGTACCGTCGTATGTCCCATTCTTCGTTTCATACCCGTAATTTAACCGGTCCCCGAAAGGACCTCGCGTGCTACAAGATCACGGGTCAGATGGGCCAAAACGGGCAGTTTGAAATGGCAGAGATGTGTGCGCGCTCGGGTGCAAACTGCGGCTCCCTCTTTCTGGATCTTCGATTCCGCGAACTCGTCCAGACACTCTTGGCAGATCACCCAACGCATCTCGACGCCGCCAGCTTGGCGTACTTTATGCACTCCTTCAGCCAGACGGACAAGCTTGCTTTTCGTGGCGAAATCGATGACGGTAGGGACTTGGCCGGATGCGTCATTGTTGTCTAACGCGGGATCCCGCAGATACGTATTTCCGATTTACGTGCTTCAACGTTCAGGACCCGGACGACCCGTCTGTCGGGCTGATCAACGGTGAACTTGCCATCCCGGGTATACTAATTCGCCGGCAAGTCTTTGACCCTGTCGTCAATCAAGTAGGCGAAGAATGCCGTCATGGTGATCGTGGTTGACAGACGGGCTCGACAGGTTTTGGATATGATCGAAGAGCAAGCCAAGAAGGTCGAGCAACGGATTGATGCGCTGCTTCTCGTGGGAGGCTTCGCAGGGAGCGAATACCTTTTCAGAAAGGTGGAGGCAAGTTGTAGAGCCGAGCGCGTTGCCGGATCAATTAAACGTCATTATGTTTAGGCGCAGTTCTCTGGCAGGATCAAGGTGATCGCGCGGCCATCTGATGCCGACACGGCCACTGTGCGTGGCGCCGCGCAGTACGGACTTTGGCGCAAAACGATCGTGTCGACGGTGATCGTGCCTCGGGCGTACATTATGAAGGCAAGCGTGGAGGCGTGTTTGGTAAGCAGGGGCGGCCGCTAAACTGTCGCAGGTGAAACTCGCGGCAGAACCCGAGGACTGGCTGAGGCGGCCAGCGTACATCAAGGAGAACAAGGCGAATGTGGCCATATGCGAAAATCGGTAATGAGGACGCAGGGTTGTGGAGACCGATTGATGATCGAGCGATTAGGCTGCAATATCTGGTGATGAAGGGAGCGATCCTGCGAAAGGGGTAAGACGGTGTCTTTGGGAGAGGCACGGCTGATGCAGCGCAGGCAGCGAATGAAGACGCGGTTCTGGTACGGAATGCAGTCGTCGTGGCGTGGTGCAGAGACTGAACGACGTGCAGCAAGTACTCGGAAAACAGCCAAGGTAAGGGGGCAGACCGGGCGAGACGGGGTGCTAAGGGGACGCAGACAGCACGTTTGTGGCCGTGCTGTACACGTCCGAGTCGGACAAGCTGATGCGATACACGGACGAGGTGAGTCTGTGGACGTGACAGGGATCGGTAGTGACGTTTTGTGCCATAGGGCGAGACGACGGAGCTGTGTACGTGGAGGGTGGATCTGAGCACGCTGCCGACGTTTCAGCAGAACGCGGGCATGCAGGGGTTCTACACGGGTGGGTGTTGGTGACGTGGACGACGTGGGCTGACGCCGGCGCAGAGTTCGAGCTCGGGCTGGAGATGGACAGTGCGGAGGTGCGGGGGGTGCTTGTGCACGAGGGGCAGGAGTGGAGCCGGGTCGTGTTTGACTTTTTGAATTGAGCATGCTGTGTAGCCAAGTGGAACTGGAGTGATTGACCTTGGACGGATTCCGGTGTTCGGGCGATTCCGACTGGCATCCGATCCATATTCATATCCCACTCGGATCGTTATAAATCCCTCGCCCCCCTGCGACATGTCCCCCATACTCACATGCGCCGCTTCAGCAACTGGGCCAACACCTTTGTCTGCCAGCCCCTTCACATATTCGACCCCGACGCCCCCGACGACTGCCGACCCATCCTCGACCGCGCCCGGAGCGAGGGCGCCGTCATCCGCGCAGTCGGCGTCGGCCACTCCCCCAGCGATCTCCCCTGCACGTCCGGCTACATGCTCCGCACCACCCGCCTCAATCGTCTCCTCGAGGTACAGATCTCCCCTCTTACGTTACCCCGCTTACCCGCCCCCGCACAGGTCAACGTCGAAAAGCGCTACGTCGTCGCCGAGGCCGGCATCACCCTCGACGCCCTCCACGCCGCCCTCGCCCGCCACGGCCTCGCCATGTCCAACGTCGGCTCCATCTCCGACCAGACCCTCGGCGGCATCGTTGCCACCGGCACGCACGGAACCGGCATCCATTTCGGCGTCATATCCACCCAGGTCATCGCCCTCGCCCTCCTCCTCGCCGACGGCTCCAACGTCACCTGTTCACGCCAGCACAGACCCGATCTTTTCATCGCCTCCATTTGCGGCCTCGGCTGCACCGGCCTCATCCTCTCCGTCACCCTCCAGGTCGAGCCCGCCTTTCGTCTCAGGGAGTCACAGCGCACACGCCCGTTTCACGAATGCCTCCGAAATATGGACGCCCTCGTCAACGCGTCACAACACGTTCGTATGTGGTGGTATCCAGCCGCGGACTCCATGCGGGTCTTTTCTGCCGATCGGTCCGCAGAGGTCAGCCCGTTCCGTTTTCGTTGACCCCCCCTCTTATCTGGGATCTCTCTCTTGATTTAGCCGAACCGTACAGTGGGAAGCTGGCTCTGGCATACCTTTTTCGGTTTCCACGTGCTCCAGTTCCTCCTCTTTTTGGGCTGCTACGTCCTCTCCCTCAACGTCCTCGCTGCCCGCTTCGCCGCTTGGCTCGTCAAAACCGACGCCGTCGCCGTCGACGACAGTTATCGCATATTTAATCTCGACGTTCGAGTGAGTCTTTTTGGTTTCCATTCCACGTGGATGTATTGCTCCCCCGCCGGTAACTCATTTGCGTAAACGAACTTCAAACCTCGCCAAAAAAAAAAAAGATGTCCCAACACACGACCGAGTGGGCTATTCCTTATGAGCGCACCCAACGTTGTCTGCAAGACCTCCATTCCTGGCTCGCCAAGGAATTCGCGGACCCCACCGGTCTCCGACCCCACTTTCCGATCGAGATCCGCTTCTCCGACAGCGACGACATTTGGCTTAGTCCGAGCAACGGTCAACAGACGTGCTGGATTGGCATCGTGCAGTACAAGTGAGGGCATTCTCTCCCGTCATTTTTGCCTTTTTGTCTCATTCCATCGCGATCAGACCCTATGGGCTAGAAGTCCCCTACCGCATGTTGTTTGAACGTTTCGAGGCTATCATGGTCCGTCATGGCGGGCGTCCCCACTGGGCCAAGGCGCATCCGCTCCGTCCACATGCGCTCCGTGCGTTGTATCCCCGTTTTGACGACTTTATTCGCGTTTTGGACGACGTGGACCCGAACGGCATGTTCCGTAATGAATACGTCCAACGCCACATCTATGGCAAGGATGGTCCAGAGTTTGATGGCAGGGTGTTTAGGCGCCACCGACAATGAGCCCGGTCCGTGCATTTTTTTTTTCTCTTCAGGGACGGACACGGGTGTGTGCCAATCATGACCCTTTGCCCTTTTTTTTTTCTTCCAACTTATCTTATGCACGCATAACACAACGGGTCCACGTTTGTCACGAAAAAGCATTTAGGCTTATGCCTCTTTATAGTCGTATGTTTGTCCTACTCTTACAACCCTAGCTGCTGTTTAATAGATTCCCTCACCAACCGTTCGTATTCCTATACACATTGTAGTCATCGCATCTGTTGGCCCTCGCGAGCACGCACCGGTTTGTTATCGCGATAGAGCTTGCAACAATCAATGTTGGCACCGCTCTCCAGGTTCGGTTCTAAACCGACGATAAGCGATCGAAAGACCACGTGTAACGCAAACGCAAACAAACCGGCCAGCATCGAAATGACGCTCAGAATGACTTTTTCGACGCTCTGAACGGGACTCCAGCGTTCCGACGCTTGTTCGTACATGGTCGGATCGTCTCCGGGGGTGTGGAGGATGGAGATGCAGACGGTGCCGTCTGGGTAGACTAGGAGACGGTGCTCGGGCGCTGAGAAGGGGTGATTTGGGGACGGCACGTACTGTTGGGATGAAAGAGCGGGGGATCGAATTTCATCTTGAACGGAGAGAGTGGGTAGTCGGATGGCTGCGTCCGTGAGCGCGCAGTCATCAGTCGGGAGTACAGAAAACGTACAAAGGTGAGTCTGGCGACGAAGACGCCTCCGTCCTTGAATTAAACAGTGTTAGTTCCAAGAGAGCGAGGGTGAGGGGGTACGAACAAAGGGCGTGTCCTTGGGTCCACATATCAGTGCTTCCCAGGTGAAAAAATCGGATTCGGAGACGGGGCCTTGTGTGTGTGCGTGAGCTCTGTGATGCGAGAGATCGATGCGGCGGGGCACGTACCTGCTGTGAACATGCCGTCGGGGGAGCCTTGAGGGGGGCGGTGAGTTTCGCCGGTAGCGCGCGGACGAGGATGCACACAGACCTCCGGACGTGAGTTGCTTGTACTCTGTCATCAATCGTCGAAGCGCGGTTGCGCTCGTTCCGGAACCTCTCGTGCTCATCTAAACCCGCGTCATCACGAGTCGAATTCTCGAACATACGGAAAAAAAGAGAGAGGTCATTTACCCCTAAAGCAAAAGAAAGAAAAAATGATTTCGACGGATTGGAAGCGGTATGATGGAACGTTGCAAGAAAAAAAAAAGGAGAGTCTAAACTAGGACAAACAAGGGCGTATGAATACGCTCGGTACGTTGCGGTATTAGACTCTTTCTTGCTTAGACTTGGTACTACTACTATCTGAAACCGCTTCTCCTCCTTCCTCCGCTCCGTCTCTTTTTCCGATCTAGCGTGTGTGAAACACAAAAAAGAGGTGCGAACTAGCCTTTTTGCAAATCTCCCTCAAGTATTGTATCTCGAATCTCGATTATCGAATATCGCCTAGCCATCTGCCTTTTTCTTCTTCTTCGTGGCGTCCGACGGGACGGATCCTCCTCTGGACCAGCCTATCCAACCACGCACGTACGCGCACCGACCCTAGTCACTCGACCCTAGTTATTAAAAGAATGTGAACAAGCTCCTCCCGACCCACTCGTTGCCAACGCCGTTTCTCACCCCACATCAATAATGTCAGAGAGGGCGGTGTCCGGTCATAATATTTCGTTTCTGGTGTCGTATCTTATCTGGGTGATAAGTACCGTCTCCCCCTCGTCCTTCTCACTGTGTACAGCCTCTTCCGACAGGGATGTCCTTTTCGTCCGCTGGGCAGACCGATTCCCCGCCCATCTTTGACCTCCAACTGCGGTCAAAAGGCGATACGTCATCCCATGACCCGGCCGTACATAACATGCGATCGTGTGTGTGATGGTTGGCAAGTCCTGATCTTGATTCTTGGTCGTGCCTCGTTTGGGCTAGACGCACAGCAACTTGGTCGGGGCGAATGATGCATCTGCCGCAGGCACAACTACTCCGGTGGGCGTAATCTTGTTTGGGAAGCATAGCCATTCTTACAGAGCGTCTTCATTTACACCAGAATATCAAGCTACCGGTAATTGATCCTGGCCACCGCATGGTTGCCATGGGACAGCGTGAAATCAACGGTAAGTATGTCATGTCCGTACGTGCAACTTTTTTTTTCATCTCAAGCGTCATCCAGAACCAGTCGTGGTACGACATTCATGGCCATCAACTGAGATGCCCGTCCATTTGGTAAGAGAGTATTTTTTTAGAAAGAAAAAAAAGATCAGTCCCGAATTGACCGGGCTTATCATACGGTAACGTACCTCTTGGAAGAGCAATTTGGCCGCGTAGGGAATCGTCAACGTCGCCATCTTTTTTGAGCTTTTGCAATAAGAACACCACCCGTTGTAACCCATCAAACCACATTCTTGGCACGCGTTCACTTCGAACTTGTCAGACGAAATCATCAGTCGCTCCAGCAACAGCTGGGTCGCCCCGTAACCAATCAGGCAGTCACGCTCCATCTCTCCGAGCCGCAGGCCACCTTCTCGTGACCGGCCCTCGGTAGGCTGCCGTGTCAGTGTGGCACGTGGCCCCCTGCGTAAGAGTCAGCCCAAAAGCGGTGGCGCGGTCGGGGATAAGCCGTACCTTGCGCGAGCATGCATCTTGTCCATAACCATGTGTTCTGGAAGGGAAAAATTAAGGTAATTAATCGGCGATGCCTGGGTAAACAGATTTTTCTCACTCAGTTTCTGTGGAAAAAAAAGCATGTTACACATTACAAATAGAGAAGAGAAGACGTGTCGGCGTTACCTGGTAATAGATGGGTCCAAAGTAAACGTAGGCCTCTAATGATTCGCCGGTAATGCCGCTCGTGAGCATGTCTTTGCCAGCATAATTGAAACCATGCTCGATCAAGATTCGGGACATGTCTTCGACCTAAAGGAGATACTGTCAACATCGGACCGAAGTGCCTGCGATGCAAATATACCTTGGACCCGCCAAAAGCGGTTCCATATTGAAGTCTGCCACACAAAACGCCTGCCTAAAACAACTTCGTCGTTGAGAATTTACGGGAGTCTCCGAAAAAAAAAAAGATGCGCCTTGCCAGCCAAGAGCTCGATCATCTTCCCCACCGTCATTCGAGAGGGGAACCCGTGAGGATTCATGATGGTATCTAGAATAGATGCTGTCAGTTGCCCGATGACCCTCCTCGGGAGACGCTCCGAATCTGACCGGGATTGATGCCCTGATCATTGAATGGCATGTCTTCCTGATTCACAATCAACCCGCATACACCCTTTTGACCATGCCGTGAAGAAAACTTGTCCCCCAGTTCTGGCCTCCGCGTCTGGCGGATCAGCACCTTGATCAACGTCTGGTCGTTTTCGGTATCGCTTATCATCACTTTGTCAATGTATCCCGCAACCGGGGATTTGTAACTCATGGGCGAGTTTTTGTACGGCACCGTGGCAGCTTGGCCGGTGAACGTGTTGTCGTTGGCGTTCGTTGGCGTCTGCTTGTTCACGTAGACGTCACCCGGGTCGACTCTCTCCCCGACGCCGGCGAGGCCGTCCAGTTGGACGATGTCATATTTTTTTTGGATCACGCCATTCTCGTCCATCGGAGCGTCAGCCAGTCGATCAAAACTAGAAACGGATCCAAGAATTGGAAAATGCGACGGCTGGAAGAGGAAACACCGCACGTACGTTCCGTTGGGATATTTTCGGATAAGCGTGGCATTCTTGCGCAATACTTGACATCTTCCGTAGCCACGGTCCAGGCTAGCCTAGAGCGTCCTGGTTGATCGGAGAGAATAGAAAAGAAATCCCGACCTACTTTATTGAGAATGAGGGCGTCTTCGATGTCGTACCCCGAGTAACTCATGACAGCCACCGTCGCGTTTTGGCCGGCGGGTAGCCGATCGTAACCAACCAATTCGATGGTCTTGGTCTTGACCATCGGTTGTTGAGGGTAAACGGACAGATAAAGAAGCGTATCGATCCTATTGAGTTGGTTGTACCCGATCGCGCCAATCGCTTGTTTACCCATGGCACATTGGTACGTGTTTCGTGGAGATTGATTATGATGAGGATACGGAATGAGTCCGGCGACAGCGCCTAGGATAGTAAACGGTTCGATCTCCAGATGTGTCGTCGCAGGAACGATATCCGGTTCATACAGTGCAATGTACGAGTCGTTTTCTTCATTCACATCGAGATACTCCACGAGGCCGCGGCGCAAAAAATCGTCGAACGACATGTTTCCGGTTTTTAGTTGCTAGCCGGCCCCCAAAAGTCAAGTCAGCCATATCATCACCAGAATGGAAAAAATGGCGTACAGCAATATGCTCCGAGGCAACTTTCGGCACCGCATTTTCGACAATGATCATCGGCCGGCATATTCGCCCTCCATCGCTTGCGATGTGAACGGCACGATGGTGGTGATTTACATAGATGCTCACAAACTCGCTTACGCGACCGGCCCTGCGCAGCCTTCGGAAGTTGGCAACAAAACGGGCCGGATATCGCGTTAAACCGACGATAGTTCCGTTTACGTTGACGACAAAGGTGTGGGGACCATATATCTCTGTCCCGGTGGCCAGGCTAATATCTTTGAACACCGTCAGTGAATTGGTAACCGGATAAGTGATAGTCGGGTGCACACCTTCTACTCCGAGCATAAAGGCCAAACGTATGATGGGTTCCTCTTCCACGTCCGTTGTGATGTGCGTCATGAGCGCGAGATTTTTGACGAGGCCACAGGCCTCGCCTTCTGGGGTATCACTGGGACAAAGCATACCCCATTGGCTAGGCTGCAAGGCACGTGGTCCACTGACCTTGCGCGTCTTCTCGAATTGCGATGATATACGGGTCATCATTCCGAGGGCAGATATGAAGCTCAGTCGACTGAGAACGTGAGTGACACCGGCTCTCTCCATCTTGAAACGTTTTAGAGACCAATTTCCGGTAGAAATCGCACGAACGAAGCCAGACGTGATGTGATCGCCCTGAAACTGCATGGTATTGAATGCATCGAATTCGTTTGTTCGAGAAGGCTTTTTCAAGACTTTGTCGATCGCAGATTTGAGGTTTGCGTTGAAGGTCTTGAAGAGATCCTCAAAAAGCAACGCCAACAGCTGGCCGGCACTTGAAATTGAGGTTGCGTGAGTATACGAGCAAAACACTCGGGGTAGCACATACAGCTCTAGGCGTTTGTTACCAACATAGTCTCGATCGTCAACCATTTTTTCGTCATCCATGGCCATGAGAACACGGCGGGTCATGGTCGCAACGAAGATGGCCTTTGACCTAAAATCCAATCCGACGACAGGCACATGAGCTAGCACTATTGTCGCTAGTGCCTCGAGAGCTTCTTCCCAGGCGGGTCTTCTCGGGCCCACAACCTTGCGATTAACCTTTACTCTCGATCCGATCCATTCCAAAGCCTGGTTGCGGGTGAATATACCGAGTTTAGCGGCTTCTTCTAGGTTCGCAGCAAAGGCGGACTTGTAGGCTTCGGTGGTACCAGCGGTGAGGAGAAGGATTTCCTTGTCCGATTGTATACCAAGGGCTTTGAGAGCGACCACGACTGGAACGTCTTCATGAATGGAGTTGTGACGAAGGTATATCTTGCCCTTCTTAGTGGCTACGTAGGTTTTGGACTTGAGACCGCCATGTGTTGAACTAGATGGGGGTGAGGGCAAATCCCGCGAAATATGGCAAGCCGATGCTCACGAAGTGCAGGAAGCTTGGACGACGCCCTTGACAGAATCTGTCTCGACGATGATTCGGTTCTTGCTCAGCTGCTCCTGGACGAGAATGACCTTTTCAGTGCCTTTAACGACAAAGTAGCCGCCGGGATCAAGGGGGCATTCGGACATGCGGGCGAGCTGTGCCTCGGAGCGGCCGGTCAAGAAGCACTTGTTGCTGCGAAGCATGATGGGCAGACGACCGATGTTTACGTTTGGCCTCCTGACGACGTTCTTGCCGCGGGTGTACTGAATGGTGACGAGGATAGGTGCGCTGTAGGTAATGTCGCGTAGCCGACATTCATGGGGTGTGATGCTCTTGTCGATCGCGTCGAGATCGGTGCGGTCGGGAAAGCCGACATGGATGTCGGTGTATTTGAGCCAGAACCTGGGATCGACGTCCGAGGTGACCTTGTTGTTCGCCTTGACGATGTTTTTTATGTCAGTGTCGACAAAGTAGTTGAACGAGTCGATGTGCTGCTTGACGAGACCCTTGACCTTGAGGAAGGCGGGCAACAGGAGCCATTTGTCCTGGTGCAAGTGAGTGTGCAAGACCAAGAAAAAAGACAATTGTGCACTTCGACGTTTTTTATGGGATCCGCGAGACCGAGACCGCGCCAGTTTGAGCGGGTCAAGTGCCGCCAGTCGTCATCGATGTCGTCGGCGGTCATGGAGAGCGTGTGACCCCGAGCACCTCCAAGGGGTGACCGAGTTCCTACCGGCTATACCGAAACGGGTCATTGTTCAGGCGGGACTTTCGCAATGAATGATCACTTCTCCCCTTTACTCCCACTTACTGACCTTCCCGAACCTCAATGACATCAGTACCTAGCCCCCCCGGGTTCTCGCTAGCACATCTCCAGGCTATACGTGATGTCAGGTACCAGATGGGTTTGTCTCATTTCTCGTTTCCATGTCCACGCGCAAGCGCTTACTAGTCGCCAAGTCTCCGCGTCCACTTTCTTGGTCTGGGATTTTTTCTTGACGTTTGCTGACGAGGTGGAATATATCTGGCAGTAAGGCCGTGCAAGTCATGCCAAAATTCTTCTCATCCTTAGTAGCATGCGACGTTCCGCGTTCAAATGGTTCTATTTTTATTTCCGTTATGTTTTACTCGCTGCACAAATGTACGTCAAACCGTCCCTCTCCGTAAGCATATCAGGATGGCCGGTGTTTTGTTAGATTCCACCTCGTCGCCTCGCCGCTCTTGTCGTCAGGTCGCTTGCCGGATCCGCTCTGTACGGCATTTTATCGATACTCGACAATCATCATACAATTTTCCCTTTGTATGTTCGAGAGTATTCTGGCTACTAGAAGTAGGCTCCTGCAAATTTATAAATCCACACTTTGACATTTTCAAAATAGTTTTTGCTCTATTTAATAGAAGCCGCAAAGTGGGCGTATTTCTTTTCGCATTGATCATCCTCCAATCAGTTACGGGTGCAACGATTATCGCTCGAGGCTCTGCAGTCGAGCACTATGGGGTTTGTATTCTCGCTCGCCCGCCGGCAAACTTGGCAAATATTCCCACGTAAGTACTCGGCCCTTGCGATGCACCCTAACAGGTCGACATGGTACCTCAGGATTGTTACCATGGTCATCCAGAGCACCCTCATGGGTTTGTTCGCATTCAAGCATTTTATCGGGAAAAGACTAGGGTGGGGAAGGACGCCTCTTTTATCATTTCTCGTCAGGGATGCTACAAGTACTTATGTTGTCATGTTTCGTAAGTCGCCCTCCGAACAGTCGATTGCACACAGCTAAATGCGACTCGGGCGGGGCAATTTAGTGCTTTGTGGAATAGCTCTCGCAATATGCGGGCTCGACGATATGCGGATTATGAGCACCCTATAGTACGTCTTATGACCTCACTTTTCAAAGTCATTAAAATGACGATTCGACGAAAGTTGGGCGATATCGCTCTTGTCTGCCATGGTGAGTAGTCACCACCAATCGGCTATAAGGCACATAAAAAAACTGAAATAGGGTTGTCGTCTCATTTCAAATATGGAACGCTTTGCAAAAAAATACTCTCTGAACGAGGACATACTATTAACGAGTAACATCTCCATGTAATGTAGTATTTCCGTTTCACAATGTTACTTTGACAGTAGACTGGGTAACTAAGCATAACAGAGACCTCAAAAGGGAACAAATATTCGCGCCGTACCGACGATACCTCACCTTCCGAAGAATCGTTTCGGTGTACGTGCAGTTGACACGTCCGCAATGATAAATGCTGATGCAGTTGCTTAGCGTACCAGACTGTGGGAACGGCGTTACGGCGGCGTTAGAATCCTCAAGGTTGGGTTTACTTCTTCAATGTCAGGGATTGACAAACCTGAAACCGCGAGAAACGCCCGAATTTTCGCTTCCCTTCAGGTACAACAAGGAAACTTCCTTTTCCTATTTGGACTCAGAACTCCTATGTAACATCGAGGAACTGTAACGTCATTAGCTTATCCTTGCCGATAGGCTACGCCGCCAACATGCCTGACGTGTGAGTGTTGGGGGCTGCTGGCTCTAGAGTTTCCATGGAAGCTGTCCGGAAGTGACTACTTGGCGCCAGCGCGCTCCCGAGCCTTTGCTTCTCCAATGACCTCGATATGTATCCAACATGTGATAACCCCTGTCGTTGCAGCCGCCGTTCGTGATGTTCGATGCCATTGCAGTAGGTTCGATTGTTGAAACAGTTCGGATGATGCTAATACGACATCTAGTCGCTTCGCTCGTTCTTCTCTTTTGGCACTCCATTATAACGTTTGATCAAGATGTTCAATATATATGGCCGTGCGTTTCATGGCTGGCTATCATCTGCCTAGATCAGCGGCTTAATCTCGCGAACATCGCAGAATGCGCAATAGAAGTGCGTTCAAGTGGGCCTACTTTTTTCTTCGCTATGGAGTAATAATTGGTCATGTGTGAGTGCATTATGGCATGCTCCATATGCTTTGGTCGAGACCCACTCGTGTCGACTTAGGACGCACAACGTCTTTTTCGAAGCGTTAGCTGATGGGACCAATCCTCGCGTGCTCTGTAACGTATGGTATGCATATATCGTCGCTTTCACACAAGTTATTGGAAGTGTGCTCGAATTTATTCTGGCCGTTCGCGGTAAGTTGATTTCTGTTGGACTATGGACTATGTTGGACAAAATCTACAGTATATGCATTGTACAACCGATCTAAGAGGATCGCATTCCTATTGTTGATCCTGATCTTGGCGGAGATTGCATCCACGACGAGAACTCTATGGTTGTTCCGCCCGGTGGACTTTTACGGAACGTGCCTATTGATACTCCCACCCAAGAGCGGCAGGACTCAGAGGTGAGCCGTTTCGTTCGCTGTGAATGTTCGATAACTGAGGGGCTACTAAGCATAGTAGGATTCGTCGTCCATTGCGTGCTGGCTGGCTTGACGATGTTCAAGTACTTCCTTGCTTTAGCTGGTCGGGGAAGATCTCCCCTCGTATCCCTCTTGATTCGGGATACCACCATAATGTATGCAACGATTTCTTGTAGGTGGACGTCGCCGTCGGAAAATGCATTGCTTGGTGCTGATCTTGCGAACCCAGTCGTAGTCACGTCGGTCGTAATTTTATGTGGTGCGGAGGACGAGCGAGCGGTCATCATCTTCTAGTCCGTCGCTCGGTGCTCGGAATCTGATCGTGCCTCGCTGACCCCTTCTTTGCGATTCAGTTGGGTTACGGCCATGTTCAGTCTCGCAGTACGTCTTTTTTTTTCTCAGCCCGGGATGCGTTTTCTCACGTCGTATTTAGGGGTGTCGATTGATCCTGAGCATGGAGCGTCTAGCAAGAAAGGGAGACCTCGAAGCATCCCAGGTCGTCCTAACCGACGAAATCGCCGTCGTGGAACTGGACTCGATGGGTCGGCAAGGTAGATCTGCCGGAATCCCGTCGGGGGCGTCATTGCCAGTGAGTCACTTGGTGTCGTCCGACGGTCTCGCGCAATGATGACGGGTCCGATCCCCGGAGGTCGTGTGCGCTGACGTACGCTTGATTCCTTTTGCTTATAGTGTAACGCTTGCCGTATATACGTAACATGTTGCTGGCCACGGACCGCGGATCGTTCCATCTACATCATCTTGGCTTTGTATCTTGTATGCTCGAGCTGTCCCAAATATGTAGCACCCACGAGGAACTGCATGCAGGGCTCGATGACGAGTAGTTCATTTCCGAGGTTATCGATTTTATCCGTTCTTCGCTCCAACCATTTACCTGAGTCTCGGGCAGTATGGCCAACTCCAGTCTAATTATTGTCGGAATTTACCAGAGGCTATCATAGGCCCCGAAGCTTGAATGGAAACTGGGGTTGCTAAGGTCGTCCCACTAGTACAGTATGTGGGAGAGGCACGTCTGCTATCTTTACGTCGTCGCTTGCCGTACGTTGATGGTAATGATTCATGGTTGACCGGAATATGCCTGACTAGGACTTACCAACATCCGTCCAAGTCAGGTCGCTGCGATTGCAGAGGCTTTGGTGATCAGATAACGTACATGTTCAATGATATCTGTTTGCAAACAAGTTGTGCATTCATGATGGAATGGATGGTACTAGCACTGGTTGATAGTTTACCCACTGTTGGGTTGAGTTCGCTTCCTAATTCGTGGGATTTAGAACTCATGTCAAGCAAGATGGCTGTCCAAATCTCGGGGAGCATCGTTGATAGGGGATTGGTTGGCGGTAGGTACACGCCTAAAACAGGGTCAAATCTTTACGTGGTCCCTTTTTCGTCACCCCAATTGATTCCGTTTCAATGATCGCCCCAGCATGTGCTCCGCGGAGAATTTGCGATTACCCTTTTTTCAATTGTGCCGAACGGCTAAAAGATACAGCACAAGGCTATGAAGGCGCCCTCGATTAGTTAGCCTCGTCAACTTGATGACTGATTCCTTGTATGTAACATGCAAGATCTGTGGTAGGGGGCAGACTCGGAGCGTATGGAACACACTGCCAGCGTGTACATTGTCGTAGATGAAACCTGTACAAACACGTCAATGTTTTCTGACGCACCAGATCTGTCAGGCCCAAGATTCACAACCATGAGCGGTACGTAAACCGGTCATTGCCGGTGGACGATGCTGTTGAGTCGGCGTTTGGTAACCGCAGAGGTTTGGAATATTCTTCTGTCCAACGTAAGACATCAGTTGGCACTCCCTTGATTTGAATGAAGACCGATTGTAACCAGTGGCTCAAGCATTCATAGTAAGGTAATATCGACTTACAGTGACTATGATAAATCTGCAAAGCACAGAAGGATCTCGAACTTGTGACGGTTATACATTACCCCGACGAATCAATCCTGTGCCAGAAAAAGGCTGAGCTGGGATGTAAATAGTCCTCGATAATTTTTTTCTAGATATAAACAACGAAGACTGTTCTTTCTCACCGAGCGACCGTCTGAGGTGACATGGTGCTTGATTATGTGCAGCGTAAGACACCGATTCAAATCTTTTACACTCACTGTCAAGACCATCCATCATGGTCTTACTGTTCCTGCCCTTTCTCAGGGTATACTTATGCCCAGGTCCTGGAGATTTCCGCTTTGGCGGCTTGAATTCAATTGACACAGCCTCAGTCCATTGACTTTTCTCAACGCGGCGTTGACACCTTCCCTTGACTCACTTTTTTTTTGGTTCATTTCATACAGCGGTGGTATCGGGGTCGCTTGACAAGCTCAGTGGAGTCGGAGAGTGCGTGTGATCTAAAACCAATACCCCACCAAATTCAGTGCTTACTAGACGTTCGATGACTTCTACATCTGAAGATTCGCAGAATGTGCCTTCAAACGCAGCCAAAGTTTTGGATCTTGTCGGGGAATTCTGCTCGAGCCTGTTTATGCATGGAGAAGGGTTGTCTTGTCTAGAGGATGCCATTGCCGCTCGACGCGTCGTTTTGCAACTTATCAAGCCAACCGATCCCCTTCGATTGTGGCCATCTATTAATCTTGCGGTTCATCTGTCTACTCGGTTTGGCCTACTGGGATCAATGGCCGACCTCGAAGAGGCCATCCTGATCCATCAAGGTATCCTTGAGCTCTGCCAACCAGACCATCCTCTTCGACCCACGTCTATGAATAACCTCGCCTCTTGTCTCTACACTCGGTTTAGCCAGCGGGGGGTGATAGATGACCTTCAGGAGGCTATCGCAAGGAACAGGAGTGCACTGGAACTTCGCCCGTTAGGCCATCCCGATCGTTCCATGTCGCTAAGTAACCTGGCAAGTTGTCTCTACGTCCGCTATGGAAAGCTTGGTGCGACTGATGACCTCTGGGAAGCTGTCACTCTGCTGAAGAGGGCGCTGGAACTCCGCCCAGTCGGTCATCCTGGCCGTTCCATAGTACTGAACAACCTCGCGAGCTATCTGTTCACCCAGTACAACAACGTCGGAGGGATGGAGACCCTCGACGAAGCTATCTCGATGCTCAGAAATGCACTGGATGTTTGCCCTCATGGCCATCTTGATCGCTCCTCATCACTTTACAACCTCGCACTCGGTCTTTCCACTCGATACGATCGATCTGGCACTACAAATGATTTAGAGGAAGCCATCACGATGCATAAAGCTGCGCTCGAACTTCGCTCGCACGACCATCCTGATCGCTCCGTGTCGTTGAACGGCCTTGCCATTTGTCTCAACAGACGTTTCAACAAATTAGGGATGATGGAGGATCTTGAGGAGTCTGTCAGCTTGTACAGGAGTATATTGGGCCTTTGTCTCCCTGGCCATCATCTTCGATCCTCGTCAATGACCAATCTTGGGGTTTGTCTTTCCACGCGGTACAGCAAACTGGGAGGAATGGAGGACCTCGATGAAGCCATCGTTATGCATAGAGGTGCATTAGAATTTCATCCGATAGGAAATCCATCTCGCTTTACACCACTACATAATCTCGCGCTCTGTCTTTCCATCCGCTATAATCAACTGGGGATGACGGGCGACCTTGAAGATGCCATCGCAAAGTTTAGGGATTCATTTGATCTCATGCAGCCCGGCAATCCCAGCAGATTCTTATTGCTGAACAATCTCGCCAACTCCCTCTTTTCCCGGTTCAAAAAATTGGGAATGATGAGCGACCTGGAGGAGGCGCTATCAGCTCACAGAGGCGTACTAGAATCTCGTCCATTGGGCAATCCTCTTCGATCCGCCTCGATGAGCAATGTCGGAATGTGCTTGTCAGCCCGATATGACCTGCTTGGAAATGCGAGCGACCTCGAGGAAGCCGTTGAAATACATAAAGCTGCACTGGAACTCCGCCCTACAGGTCATCCTGATCGCTCAGTGACACTGAACAACCTCGCCCGTGGCATCATGACTCGGTATGATCATCACGGCATTCTGAATGACATTGAGGAAAGCGTTGGCTTGTACAAAGAGGCATTGGAGCTACATTCGCAAGGCCACCCTCATCGCCCTGCGTCATTGGATAACCTTGCTTACTGCCTCAGGAAACGCTATATTCAATTGGGAGTCATGAGCGACCTCGATGACGCTCTTGCGCTGCATATACAGGCGCTGGATCTCCGACCATTGGAGAATCCTGCTCGGACCTCTACTCTGGATGGCATTTCGGCGTGTCTCTTCGACCGTTATCGCCGTGTGGGGGTCATGAGCGATCTCGAGGAAGCCATCGAGAGAAGTAAAAGTTCGCTTCAGCTTCAAGAAGAGGAAAGCCCAAGTCGCTTCATTCCGATGCATAACCTTGCGCTCTCTCTCTCCGTTCGCTTTCGGAATCTGGGTGAATTAAGCGACCTCGAAGACGCTCTCGTGAAAATTCGAGAAGTTCTGCAGATTCAGTTGCTGAGCCAAGCAAACCGCGCCGAGGCCCTGGTTGTCTTTTCTGAATGTCTCTCTCTTCGTTACGATCGGCTTAAAGAGAAGGATGACCTCGTTGCAGCAATCGCAAATTACAGAGAAGCTCTCGAGTGTGTGGCACGTGATCATCCTCTCCGAAGTGTGATACTACGTAGCCTTGCTTCGTGTCTGTTTGCCCGTCAGCCAGATGCGACCGATAGCCAAGAAGAGGCATTCCAACTCTATGCTCAACTCTCTGGCGTTTATCACACCATTACTGATTTGAAAACTGCCAAAGAATGGGTAGACCGTGCTGAAGAATGTGGTCACCACTCCGTGGTCTCGGCTTACCGAAGGTCTCTCTTATTTTTGGTTCATCACCTTGCTACGCTCCCGACTTTGCCACAAAACCTCATGGCGCTCAAAGAGCACGCATCTTCCCTGGCCATAGATGCGTTTTCGGCTTGTGTTCGCCATAGGCAGCTCATCGACGCGATCGAGCTCGTCGAGCAAGGCCGTAGTGTGTTTTGGACACAACGCCTCCGTCTTCGCTCTCCTCTCGACGAGATCGTTGATACTGGAAGTGATACAGAGAGGACATTGGCAAACAGATTCAAAGAATTGAGTTCACTCTTGCGCAACATTCTTGATTCTCCGTCACATTTTGCATCCCAACACGACCAAGCATGGCATCTCAACGTTCAGCTGCAAAATATCATAGAAAATATTCGCAAATTACCAGGCTATTCCCGTTTTCTCTTGCCCTTGACCTTCTCCGACCTTCGTAAGGCAGCAATAGGAGGACCTGTCATCATCGTGAATGCGAGCAAGTTTAGCTGTGACGCAGTGATTGTCCTGTTCGAGGGAGATCCAATTCATATCCCTCTTGAAATTACCGAAACGCGCATTCGCGAACTGTCGTCGGGCCTCTATCACTTGGTATCCCATGTCAAGAAATATTTCAAGTACGAAGGCGTCAAAAACGAGCTTGTCAGGATTCTGCGAGAACTCTGGGATGACGTCGTTCTTCCCATCGTCACGGCCCTTGAGACCTTTCACCCGCATGGTTCACGCATCTGGTGGTGCCCAACAGCCGAGTTCGCAGAGTTGCCCTTGCATGCCGCCGGGGAGTATCGAATGAATAAACCAAAGCTGGTGGATCTGTACATCTCATCGTATACGCCGACGTTGACGGCTCTCATCCGTGCAAGGGAAGCTGAGGGTCCGTCGGATACCATCTCTGAAAAGCCGACTTTTCTTGCCGTTGGTCAATCCAAGTCTGAAGGAGAACCAGATCTGGTGTCTGTCCATGGAGAGCTCGCGCATATAGGAGAACGTATCGCACCACTCGCGACACTAACGACCATCGCGGAGGAGAATGCCACTGTACCAAGGGTGATCGAAGCGCTGAACAAGACCGAGTACGTTCACTTTGCCTGTCACGGTTTCCCGGACCAGAAATTGCCGTTCGAGTCCGGATTTGCACTACACAGCGGGCTGTTACAAATCGGGGACATCATGCGGTGCGACCTACGGCAAGCGCGATTTGCGTACTTGTCTGCGTGTCATACCACCGCTGGAGATGAGGAGGGCACGGATGAAGCCATTCACCTCGCTGGTGTGATGCATTTCGCGGGGTTCCGTTCCGTGGTTGGGACGATGTGGGCTGTGGAAGATAGGTTTGCCGAACGAGTCACGCCCATTTTTTATGAAGAAATGGTGGATGAGAATGGTCGATTGGATCATACGCGCGCGGCGTATGCATTGAACAAGACGATGCAGCGCATAAAGCAGGCACATCTTGATCAGCGTATCATGATGGTGCATATTGGTGTTTAGTTTATCTTCACGGAGGTTGGCTCATGGGTAGACTGACTTCGGTTTCGTTTAGGGATTTGTTGTGTTTGACTGTACAGTAAAATGTTCGACTCCTTGAGTGCTAGGTGAAAGTAACATGAACTTGACAATGGGGAACTGGACGAGCCACCGGATCACGACTATACTAACCTAACCAACAGTGAAACAGAGACTGCGCGCCCCACCTAATGCGTTTAAATAGCATGATATATCCCACCGTTCAACCCACCAAGATCGGAGCAAACCGAATAGATCGACCACAGGCCCTTCTTCTCCTTCTTCCGAGTATTGTCTGTCGCACTCTGGTTCTCGTCGGCTACCAGACCCCCTTTCTTTCTGGCGTTCTCGATGCTGCGCTTCCACGAGCCTCGGCGCATCATACCCTTAGCTGCGATGTCCGAGGGGGTTCCTGCAGCAGCTTTGACGTTTCGTACGCTGAGCCGGTGCCCACGCGAGGTGCTTCGCATCACAGCACCCGCAGATCGACCCGTGGTCCTCCTCGACGCCGAAGCCTGTCTTCGAACCTTTCTCGGGATCTTTGACTCCACGACACCCGTCCGCTCGTGTGGCACGTCCGGCAAGTCTTTATCCACCTTGGAGGGCTGTTCGAGCGCGTACTTGTCGTCGAATGGGGAGAGCAACGCTTCTTCTTCGTCATCGTCCACCCACTCCTCCGAGCGTCCGGCATCGTTGTCTTGAGTTTCTGTGGAGTAGTCCAGGCAGGTTTGTATCGCGTCGGGGTTGGCCCGGCTCGGACCACGGATATCAAAGAGCCCTCGAAGACGTGGTGACACGAGGGGAAACCGAGGGCCGCTGATCGGGGTGTTGGTGGGGCAGGCGGGGCTATATGGCGACTTGTCGGAATTCAGCCCCAAGATAAGATATTCGAGTTCCTTGAGCGCCTGACGCTTGCGCTGGACACGCTCTTCGACGGTAGAGCAGAGGTCTTCGAGCTCCTTGAGCTGTTCGAGAAAGAGGTCCGCGGTCGCGAGAACGTTGTCGACAGAGCGTTGAGATTTGGCGGTCGTTGTCGACCTCGGAGCAGACAGTTGGATGACCTTGACGGGGGATTTGAAAGGATCCTCGCAACGCGGTTTGGTGGCCATGGTTGGCGAGTGGCCTGGGGAGCGGCGCGACCTTGGGAGATGGAAGTTGGGTCCAACTAGAAGCGGCGAGTCAGCCACCCTTTTTCTGCACCTCGAGCCACTGGTCGCATTGCAAACACGACGGCCTCATCCGTGACGCGTGACCTCTCCGAGTGGAAACATGGCGAATGACTGGCCTACCACTGTAAGTTCAGGCAAGACCGGACGACACAGATCTGTATGCCACGTCAGTACTTGCCAATGATCTGCTTAAAGTCGATACAGAAAGTGGCCTAAACAAACAAAGGTCATATCATCATTTTCATATCATCCACTCTGAGTATAACACATTCCTGCCTTTTGTCATTGAGATTTCACACGGTTCAGGATGAGAAAACGCCCTGAAGTGTCTTCTTTGACGTGATTGTATCTCATGTACATTCGCCAGTATTGTAGTTGAGAGAGACAAAAGCAGAACTGGAATGTGGGTCTGTACATACCAGAACAAACAAATCTTCAAAGTGGCAGCTCGATCGGCAATTTGGTCGGACGTCAACGAAGATGGTGAACGACTGAACACATGGAAACTTAGCCGCAAGTGTACACGTTGTGGCGAGATTTCCGTGTTGAGCTTAGGAGAGCGGTCGAAGCGGTATGTCAACGTTCTCTTTCCACGCCTTTTATTCAATGCCCACCCCCATCAGCTCATAGTACTACTCAGTCACCCAGTGGACCTGTGCGACTGAGAATTTTCCTGAAAATGGTGTCGGCCCAAGTTGCCTACCACAAACGTTGAGTGTCAAGGATGCGGTGATGTCCGAGGGGAGTTGTACGCTTTTTACAAACCCTGGACTAGCGAAGGAGTCACGCGATGAAGGAACGTGGACAAAAGCGGTGAATTTGCGGCATTATGGGCTGTGTGTGCTTTGACATTTCCGGTTTAGTCCACTAATTGGAGCGTCTCACCTTCCGTCATAAAAACCATCCGACCTGTTCCTCGTTTCACCTTCGACCATCACCATGTCCCGTCTTTTCTGTGTACCAGGCGTCTTTTTCCTTTTCTCCGCCTTTGTCCTCCTCTTCATCGTATCCATCTCCCTGCCCTACCTCACCGCGATGGATATCACCCGCGTGAACACAAACAGCGGCAGTGTTCAAGTGGCTGGGGATGATGGCATGACGGAACTCAAAGTGAGTTCATCAAAATCCTTTGCTCTGCTTTTGCTTCAATTCTTGACACTGCCGCACCACTAGTTGGGCATCTGGTAGGTCGCCTCCTTAGCTCACGCGCCGTTCTACTCTTATCTCTTCCACAGGAGTTACTGCTATACCATTGCCAACGGAAATGTAGCCTGCAGTTCAAGTGGTTCGTCGTCCTTGCTTCGCTCTCGCTCATTGCTCATATCCAACGCATAGGCCACGGTTATTCGTTGACTGTTCACAACAATGCCAATAACTCGGTTACCATCGGGTCTTCCTGGACCACCGGCCTCGCCATACATCCCGTCGGTGGGTGGTTTTTCTTCCGTTCCAACGTGCCGTTCTCATACCGACCACCACGTTGCCTTTGCTTTTGTTTCTTGACATAGCATGTGGCGTTGCCTTCATCGCGCTGCTCCTCTCATTTTCGCAGCACATCGCCGTCACGCTGTTTGCCTCCCTAGCCTCCTTCCTCGCTGCCGCTCTCACCCTGATCGCATTTGCTATCGACATTGCGCTGTATGCTTACTTCAAGAATCAGATGGGCGACCTCGGTTTCGGCCATAATACCGTTACTGGTCCAGGTATTTATTTCGCCATCAATCTGAAGCGATGTGCTGACACTCCTCTTTCAAAGGCTTTTGGCTCACCTTTGCTTCGTTGATCCTTCTCATCTTGGCTGGTTTCACTGTCTGCTGCGGTCGCAGACGTGACCGCATGGCGAGTGCCACGGCTTCTTCTGAGCCTCCCATTAAGACTGGCCTGTTCTCCAAATTCCGCCGGAACTGAAAAAATAGTTACTCTTTCTTTAAATGCATGCTTCGGTTGGCCCGAGTGGAGTGGAGGATATCTGAGAACTTGTATACCTTGATGCATTGACTTTTTCATCTTCGGACATGCGTTATCTTACTCACGACTTATCACGACAATCTACGTATGGTCTTAGCTTTGTCAATGATTGTTTCGACGCCGTCGGTTTCGGACTTGAGTTCCTTGACGAGCTGTTAATATAACCCTTTTTTTGTTTGGTGGGCGCATGGCCTCCTGTTAGTCGATACGCGTGTCCATGTCAGTTGTCAACGATCAAACGCAAACTCTAGACGTGTAAGGTGGGTCAGGAACTCCGGCTCCATACACCAATATTCATGCAATCGCTTGCCGGGTTTGCATACGTCGTGAGAATACCCCTGTGGCCTGGATTGAATGTGACAACAAAGCTACCGGACGCGTCCTAACGCAGGCACCGTTGGCGCGTCTCAGAATTCGTGATGGTGCGGAATGCCACAAGTTTCGGTTCGGTGGCGCATGGATACTAGGCAACGATTGGTTGCGAAGAGCCGTTTTTGTTGGCGCAGTCGACATCATCAAGTACTAGTACGGATCGTCGGAAGCTCAAACGTAGCTTCCTCTTGAGCTTGCCGCATTTGCCGGATCCCTTTGCGTGCATTGAGTCTGAACACGTCAAGTCAGCGTCACTGGATCGGGCATATCACGATGCCGCTTACACGCCAAGCATGGAGTTGGTGTATACTGCGGGGTCGGATGAGTAAACGCGCTGTCACTGATGACAGAATGTCACCTTTACACAACACGATGCCCGGAGCAGCACTCAGATATTGAAGCACTGCATGGCCCGGGTGATCCTGTACATAGTACTTGGTTATGTCAATCCTCTCGTCAGTGCTAACCCGTGAGACTACGCTCACCAAGATCACCACTGCCAGTGCATTGACGCTGCCAAAAAGTAAATATCAAGCTTCTACGCTCGACGTACTCCAATCTTACCAGGAGAAAAGCCCCATTTGAATGAAAACGACATTCAATTTCTTCAGATAGTTGACTCGCCTTCATGAACTCGATAAGAGGTCCCACGCGATACCAGGGAAAGAAATGTGCGTACCGGTTCATCCCTCTCCTTGCTGACCATAAATAATACGTGATAGAGGCTGTAATAATGATATCGCAAAGAGCGCTCGCCGCCGCAGCCAATGGCGAGAACTGATGATGGCCCCGTGAGTCCATTTGGGCCTGCCGTGCTGAAATGTGGTACCTTGTTGATGCGTAAGACTTCGAACGTCGCTGACGGCTTGCGGGATCTGCCAAAATATCAGGGACGCGTTTGGAACGAGCTAGTCACCCACAGCTCCATTATGCAGACTGTAATGTCATCAAAGAAGTCATTCAAAACAATCTTCAAGAAGAAAGAAACACGAACAAAGCCCGAGTACTGAAACGTGATCGAATCAGGGAAACGGACGACTTTACGATGTTCCAATACTTACCCAGCTGCGCAAGAGTTAATAGAAGCTATAATGATGTTTCAGCCAACCTCAGCATCACATATGTATATAATTAAACATCCTACCACTGTGGAAGTTATGACACGATTCCGACCGCTGACTGCGAGAAGCCTATGGTGAAGACAACGAGAGAGAGTTCCGGGTTACTTACTTATCCAGACTCGATGAGCATAGAAGCTACCAAGACATGAAAACAATGACCACTCGAATAGCTAGGGTAACGTACCTCTGGACTATGAAGGGGACAATGTACTTGAAAGACATCATCCAAGAAATGACCGGCGGAGTTTCATGCCACTTACTGAGATAGAAGTAATGAACTGTGGTCGTTTGTGCGTACAGTCAGTATACACGTCCCATAACAGAAAAAAGTTTATTTACGATCATCAGGCTAGTCAAGGACGCAACTCGAGCGTGAATTTTCCGTTTGAAACGGTGGTCGATGTTATGCCTGACCACTTACTTGGACACATGAATCATGCAACTCGGTGAATGGTCGGATCGGCAGTCGATCAAAAAATGATAGTAAGTCGATATCAATGCGATCATTTGAGAGTTGTCGAGAACGCTATTCCGACGTTAGTCGTCATGGACAATCTATAATGACAAACTCACGAAACGAGGAATACCTGCGTATGAGTCGTGTAAATGAGACAAACCAAATCCCATGTTTAGCTGAAAATACCCACCAATCCCTTTAATTCGATCATATCCTGGGGAAATACCAGTACGTAGAATATAAGCTGGCCAATCTCGACACCAGACAGGCTCGAATGAAGTCAATCGGGCGTTCGAACCTGATCTAGTGTATTCACGTACGCTACTCCAATTATCAACCCTACGGCACCGGTAAGTCTTTGAAAACACGAAACTATAGTAGCGCATACATACCTATCAAACCGGGACCCCATACCCATGACAGAGGGATTATAGCTGGAATCATAACTCAGCAGGCGGAAGAAATTGTGTGCGATTCTGATCCATGGGAAACTCACTCTCCGACTAAATAACTGTACACATGTCTCAGTGATGTCTATCGACCAACCATGTGTCGGCAGGCTGTGGACTTGAGCGTTCGTGGGATATATGCATGTAAAATCATGTAAGTGACAATGTGTTGTTGCCGTTTGACAGTTTTATGTCTCGCCACATCAGGGCGATATGGTGTGACTCAGATAACCAAGTGGCAGCGACACGCGGCCACCGATGATAACTATTTTTGGACATCCGACTCTCGAAACGGTTGACAATATTAATGTGACTGCTAGCGCTCATCTTTCGATTGATCAAATATTATTAGTGACTAGATGTAAGAACGCGCGCCTAAACAGTGTTCACTGGCCTCAGAATAAATTCACAGATGCGCCAAATATCCTGACACGTCTTAGAGTTGGAGTTCACGTTCAACTCGCCGTTATCCGCCAGCGCAAGAAAGTTGAAACAAAGCTATTTCTATACTGACATTGCCATGATACCGCCAATATTATTGCCTTAAAACAGTATCAATTGTTGGAAGCTCAATGGTAGCTTCATCTTGAGCCTCTTGACCATCCCTGATCCCTTTACGTGCATTTAGCCTGAAATTGCAATACTATCATCTGTGTAGATATGAATGACAAGGTCCACTTACACACCGAGCATTGAGTTTGCATATGCTATTGACGAGCAGTTGGCCAGTTCGTGAGACAATAACTTGAATGATAGAAGCGCCTCACTTTTGCATAATACGATACCTGGTGCGGTAGTTAAAAATTGAGACATTCCAACAGTATGATATTGTACATAGTACTTTAACATCATCAGTTCACTTCTGGACTGCATATACTAGCGATGAGGCTTACCAAAACCACCATCACCAATGCACAGACACTGTATAGAGAAGAAAGACTTGTTGAATATGCATTGTAGCATATAAAGATCAAAGCTTACAAAGAAAGGAATCCCATCTGAACGAAGACCATATTTAATTTCTTCAGATAATTTCCTCGCCTTTCAGATGGTTAAGTAGAACTCCACAGGCATGAAAACAACGACTTACGGTTTTAAAGCTCTCCTTACTGACCACAGGTAATAAGTGATAGATGTCATAATGAAGGCATCACAAATGAGGCTTGCTATTGCTGCCAGCGGCGAAAACTGACGACAACATCATTGAGCCCTGTATGTCAAATTTACACATAGGTGACTTACCCTGTTGGCCTGTAAAATCTCAAACACTACCCTCGTGTAGGATCTGCTAAATGATCAGTAATATGTACATTTAGAACGTAAATAGTTACTCACAGCTCTACTATGCACACTGCACGCCATCAGTGAATTAAAGCATAGCGAGTGAAGACATACGAACAGAGTCCAAGGACTGGCATGTAACTGAGTAATACATTTCACAGACACGCTTGTTTGATTACTTACCAAAGTGAGTGAGCGCAGACAAAACCTGTCACCAAATCAATTTCAGACAATCTTAGGGATGTCGAGTTTCAGGTCATACCACAATAGGCGTGATGATGAGATTCTGATTGCTGACTACGAAAAATGAAGTTAATGATAATAAGAGGAACTATCTGATTGTTCACCTATCCAAACAGTACGAGCATAAAAGCTATCAGAGCAAGAGTTGAGAATGATATAAATTTAAATAGGGTATTGGACTCACCTCTGAACTATGAACGGAATGCAGTACTTGAAGTACATCATTCACGGAATTTTCTACAGAACAGTACGCTACCTACTGAGACAAAAGCAATGAACTGCATTGATCTTAACACGTTGGTTCAAGTCAGTCGAACGAACCACTCACAATCATAGGGCTAGTTTGAGGTACAACGTGAGCTTTAAACTTGCTTCATCCGTATCCGACTTACAAAGGCACATTGGTTACACAAGTCAGAGATTCGCTGGACCGACACTTGATTAAAAAGTGATAGTAAAGCCATACCAGTGTTATTGTCTGAGCAATATCCAAGGCACTGAAGTCCGTCGTTAATCATGGGAACGAAATCAAAGGTGATAAACACACAAAACAATGAACACCTGCATATGGAGATTAGCTATATAAGACGAGGTCTATGTCCGTCGAAAAATATTCACCAGTCCCTTTAGTTGGATCTTGTCCCGTGGAAATGTCCGCACATAGAACACGACTTGACTAATTGCAATCCCAGACAAGCTTGCACAAAGTTAGTCGAGCGCATGGAGACTGGAGTTGTCGCGACTGAGTAGTAAGTTAACGTACGCCAGTCCGAACGTCAGGCCTGCTGATTGGTGAGTCTCAAATCATAAAATATAATGCCTTGAGTCATACCTATCAGACCAGGAGCCCATGCCCACGCCAACGGAACTGGAGCTGGAGTCATAACAGACGTCAGAGGCAGCCAATGAAAAACATCGGGAGCTTCGTCTGATTAAATACCAACTCTCGTGAGTCTCGTCAAATGTATTATCCGGCCATGCAGCTACCAGGTCTGTAGGCTCAAGAGTCCGTGAGAGGCGCTATTAGGACGGTGTATACTCAGAAGCATCGATATGTACCTTTAAATGGCTAAAAGGTTGCAAAGTACCATGAAAGGGCACAGGCCGCACAGCGCGCGTAGATAAGCTTAAGACTAGACGCTATCGCCATTGAATTCCATGCACGTTCGTCGAAAGAGTGACCGTGGAGTTTACCAAATCCCGGCGTACGTCGCCGGGCCTTCCTCCGCGGTCCTACCAGAGATATCATCGTGTTTTCAAAGAAAACACCCATTATCACTGATCCCAGCGTAGTAGATCAGCGTGCTCCTGTTAGCGAAATTGGGTAGCCATGGCACGCAAACAAATGAGCCTACGCACCACGCAAATTGACATCCATTCGACTGACATTGTCAAAAATTGGACCCTGGTCCCTACTGCACTTTGATGACGAACGGCCCGAGATGTTCGACAGCAAACTGGACTGACTAAGTTTAGATCTCTTTGAATGGACGACGCCGATATCCGGAAAGAGCTTCAGCGCGCGCTGAAGTATTTGAATGAATCAGGGACCAACCCTGGCCGTGAAACCTCTAAATATTGGACCTCATATTCGTTCGTAGACCACCAATGCATGCGACTTGACCTGATGCCCTCCCTTTTTCCAGGCGACAACCATTGGATGCACGACGATGTCAAACGACTCTTCGGTGAAGGGGCAACAGCTGCTTATATATTTGTACCGACTCGACGACCTTACGTCTAAAGTTAGTAGCTTTTCAAGCTGGGAATGGAAACAGGCATCTGATCATACCACATTCCTCTCTCACACACCGGACCGGCAGCCCAGAGTCAACAAAGTGATCTAAGCTGAAGGCTTGCTGTATTTCTCTGGCATTTTCTCAACCCCGAGCAGGCACATGATGAAAACACCGCTGAACATATCTATTAAAGAAGGAACCGTCAACGGTATCTCGGTCCAGAACATCAGTGGTGTGCCTCTACGGGCTTTACATCCGCCTCCAAGAAAGTCAAGAAAGCCTCTGCACCGCTTCCAACCTCCTCTGATAGACCAGTGGGTTTGACGGCTTCCACTTCTGCTTTTGTTGGTTCTGCAGCATCATATGCAGTGAGTTCTGCTGCGATGTCCGCAGGGAGAACTGGGGGCTTGGGGGCAGCAGGTGCGGTGAACACTTTTACGCTGCCAACGTGTGCATCTTTGGCCTACAACATAGGTCGGAACGAGAAAGCTTGAGAAGATGATTAAATACGCACAACGGCGACTGGTTTATAGCCCTTAAGTGCACCAACGTAGAGTTCCTGCACGAGGTCTAGAGCAGGTAAAATATCAACGAGTGGTTGAATCGGCGAAATTCGGAAGGCATACCACTACGCCTGGCCGAAGAAGAGAATGTTCGTGCACTTCGAGACTATGAACAAGAACGACGATGAGCACGGTAACGACGAGAAACATGAGACTGACCAGTTGCGAGAAGAGTCGGACCGAGGACATGACTGCAATTTGAAGAGAGAACTTGGAAGCGTGCGACGTGACTGTGTGACACAGCCTATTTGGGTGTCACGCACTACAGCCAACCCTTGATTTCCCGAGCGTGCACAGCTCCTGACGAATCACTAAAAGCCAACTTGCTCCCACATTTCTCTCATCATCTACAATGCTTTCTGTTGCTGCTCGCCGGGTACCCGCCACTCTTGTTAATCGTGCCGCCCTCGTGAGGGCATACACCTCAAGCGCGAAAGACGGCAGTGTTGCACAAAGCCGCGAATTTGGGCGAGTGTTGTCCAGAAATTTCCTCTCCGAACCGACACTAACTCTTTCTACAGAAAGAGGGAGAGGGCTCAGGAAGGTGAATTCGGTTGATCAACGTGGTTGAAATTGTTTGACATGTGGCAGAGGAATACGCGCGACGACACGATGCAGAGTTGCTTCGCAAGCTGAAGACCGATGTAAGTCTGAAATTCCATCCCCGCCTTCATTGATGCTCAAGGACTGTTACAGATTGAACAGAAAAAGCAGGAACTTGTACGTCTCAATTTTAAAATTACAGCCAGAGCTGTCTTACACGTTTTGTCGAAGCGTGCTGACCAAAATTTGCAGGTTGAGCTCGAGTCCAAAGTGAAGGAAGCAGAGTCCAAGTAACTTGATGTTCTTTATTAGCAGTTTCTATTCCTGTTTTTGTGATTGCAAGCTGTGGTGTGCCATTCACACTGGCCAATAAGTTGTTTACTCTGGTCGAGATTTGACGTCTAAGGTTTTGGTTCTCGAATTACCTGCGCGCAAAGAACTGCGAAACCATGGGCATCATGCTTCATATGTATGCTGACTACACACAAATCAAGGTAAGCGTATACTTACCTGTGTCAGGCACTGCCCTCAGCTTCTCTGATAGTCTTTTAAATTGTGTGAAGTGACTGCAGAATAATTTGATTCGTTGGTGAGCGCCTCTCTGACAAGATCTTCCTGCTAATGGTATGCTCCGATCGAAGCACCCTCCCGCTTCCATGTGGGTTGTCTCCGACGCATTGGGAGACTGGGGCTGCTTGAGTGGCAGATAGCGCATGAGATAGAGTTGGCTTCCCCAACGTCTCGTAGTATTTCCTAAGCCTGTCAACCACTTTCCGAAAAACTATTAGGTGACGCGTCAGCCTTCGCTGCTTAACGCCCTCCACCCCATGAAAATCGAACGCAGCCGTTGTCGGCAGTTCCACGCTGCATCCGAGAAGGCGATCATTGTTCCTACAGAAACAACAATCAGTTCACCAGATATAAAAAATAAAAAATAACAATCAGCAAAAGGCACGGAAGGGATGATTTCGTGAAGATGGGAGCAGTCCCTCTCGTATAGTATGCGATGGTTTGGAAGTGCGCTTTTTCCAGGGAGCTTCCTCCATTCTTCACCCCCAGAATCACAACGGTGAACGTTCGCCAAAATACCACATCGTCTTGCAAGCTTATAGCCTTATAATACTCCTTGACAATTTCGGTGAAATCAGTTTCGAGCGTCTTTTCCGTCTCGGGGACTCAAGCCGCTGCTATGAGACCGTTGTCATTAGTTTCGGCGTCGATGGTCTTCCGGCAAAGACGGGATGGGATAGTTCTTCCTCGTGACAAGGGCTACCACACGCCACTATATATTCCTCCTTTTTTTGTCTTCCGAATTTCCGCGATTTTGACCACGAAGCGGAATCAAGTTGAACAAGTTATGATTCGCTTACCTCGACTCCGATCATATGTGCTACGTACCGTACCGTACATTACAACACAAAAATTGGATCCAACTGTTCTAACATCGAATTGTCATGTTCATGCAACATTGGCTTCCCGTCTAGAACACCCTCAGGCCGCTTGATTGATATCCACGGTGTTGTCATCCGCTGGGTATCGCGTCTCTCCTTCCAAGCCTGCCCAATCAGAATCAATGAACCTGAAATCATTTTCGTCCGTTTCGGACGAATGTCTCCATGCACATAGCCGGCGTCTCTTTTATGGAGTTGTAAACAAGTTGCGACAGAGGCCGCTGAGATCTTGTCGCGTCCGCGGGGGTTTGATAACCAATCAACGCATCTTGAACAGCCATGATGAACTCGCCCAGACGCTGCATGCAACTTCGCAGGCCTGGGGCGTGTTGCTCATCCGCCATGAATTGATGAGCACGATGCGAGTAGGTCCCCGTCAATGTGCCCATCGTATTTGAATTCTATCATTTTTCCATTGCCAGTACGTTTGTAGCTTGTTGGATACGCATCTACAGGCTTTGGAGCAGTCGATGACGGTTGCTTGGATGCGTCTAGGACGTGGTTGAGTCTCAGTTGTGTGACGAAGCGCTTACTTGCCTCGATCGCTTTTATAGACAGCGGCAACAACACGTGCGTGCTTAGAAGGAACGTCGTCGAAACACTCTTTCAGTGGAATTTCTCCTGTGATAAGCCGGCCCTCTTTACTTCCATTCAAAGTTTCCTGGAGTTCGTCGTCTGCGCAGGAGATCTTGTAAAAGACCAGCTGCGCTTCTGATACGTCTTTATGTAAACCCATTATGAGTCTGCTTGATCGCGTGCTTGAGGGTACCGATGCGGCCAAGCTTTGAGTACGGTATAGTAATGAGCTCCAGAGGATCTGCTCCTCGTTTCCAGCACCAGACGCCCAAAGGTGGGATATCTTGATATCAAATAAGGAACGGGAACGTAAATGATACACTCACCGACGATGAAGTTGAGGTTGCATTTCGGTGGTTGCATTTGAAAAAAACTGCGATAGCGTTCAATTCTTTGCCAAGCATAAATATAGAGAGTGCTGCGAGAGGCTGTTTCATGGACTCTTCGAGAGATATTTGAATTTCATCTGGAAGCTTATAGACAGACAACGAGGCCGAGTCGTACTGAGCAAGAGAGGGTGTGTCGGCAACGATGAGCTTTAAGAGCTCCCTGGCACTGGCGTCGGATGGGACATCTATCTACTTCGATGCACCTTTCCAAATCCTGCCCGTGAACCCAGGAAAGCAGTTGGACATGGCTGAGATGGTGGTAGCACGTAAGTTCGTCGGCACAACATCCATGTCGGAGTCGGAGTACAGAGGGAGGCTTACCGTCTCGCCAAGTGGAGCGTGAGGTTATCAGTACGTTCCAAGCAGTCACAATCACTAGAAATGAGCCAACCAGATATCGTTCGGATAGCCATCGTACGTGACGACTCGTCGTTGGTCTTCTGACCTCGGACGCCTTCAGGCTCTAGCAGTTCTCAAACACAAGCCCAAAGACCAGTCGACTGCATGTAAGTCTAACAGAGCGTGTGCCGTGACACAGATTGCCATCCCCAAATAGCCTACCTATTGGATTTGCACGCTCGTTTCCCGCTCTCGACCAAGGACAACGATGACCGAGAGTGGCGAGCGTACGCACTCGAACTCGAGAAACGGCTCTCGGATCTCAAAGCTCAACGCGATGCCGATCAAGAACGTACGTCTCAACCCGACCTTCTTGGTCACTCACGAAACGTGCATCAGTGCTCTTGAGACACCAGTCTGAAGCGTCTCAGGCCGCGTCGACGTCGGATGTTCCGCCCCCCAAGAAGAAAAGCAAAAGGAACGCAACCAAAGATCAGCACTGTCCAGAGTGGAGCTGGGACCAGACTCGCGCAGGTACGCTCACGTTTACCAACTGAACGCGCGCATACATCCCCCGTACACGTATAGACTGGTCGCACGTTCTGTCGTCCCAATACCCATCGTCGCCATCCCTCGTCACAGCGTACGCCTCCCTCCAGGGTGCTCTCGCCTCTGCCGACGCAGACCCCGTTGCGTATGTGTCACGCCTCACTGACGCGATCCTCCGCGCATTGGACACGATCCACATCTTCTTGTTCTCCGCACCGAATCCGAATCTAGATTCACGCATCCAAACTGCGCTCGGCACACCCGTGCAACTCAAACCGGAGCACATTGGCAGCCCGCGCATCGCGCTCGCCTCCCCGCTCCTCATGTACGTCCTCCGAGTGATATTACACGCCCTAGTCCGTACCGCACAGGGCAGCGCCAGGTCAAGACGTCAACGCCGACAGACTACCGCTCCTGCCTCTGCCGACGTGCACATGTTTATAGACAAGGTTCTCAACCACCTCCTCGAGCGCGTTTTCCTGCCCCTCTTGCATGCCTTGGCCCCGCTTTGTTTTTCACGCCTCGCACCCCTGCTCTCGACGTCGACCAGAAAAGACAAGGGCAAGACCAGCCGATCCGCCACAAAAGGCAAGGAAAAGGACAAGGGCAAGGACAAGCGCGCCTGCTCCGTCTCTGTCGATCGCCCAACAAAGACCAGTGACGTACGCACCGATGTATTCGCCCTCGTCGGCGCGTCCCTCGAAGCGCTAGACGCACTCCCGCCCCTTTCCCCTCTTGCCCCCGGCCCAGGCGCTCGCGGGACCAGCATCGCAGGCGACGTGAGAGACAGACTCAGCCTCGAGACGATCCGTGAGCTCGAGGCGCTCTACGCGGCCCCTCTGACTTTACCACCAGAACCACCGTCGTCGACTGCTCCGCAGTCACGCGAGCAGTCGCATTCTCAGTCCCAGCTCCAGCACGGGGCAGAGACAGCCGCCCGCGCGCAGCGGTTGGAAACGTTCGTCGGCACGCGAGCAGAGCGCGTCAAGGCGCTCGCGACGAGGGACGCGGGTTGGTTCCTTGCAAGCACGCTCGACCTGTGCGTCACCCCGCCGTCGGGAGAGGCCCCTGGGACGACCAGAAGCGTGGGAGCACTTCTCAGAGATGCACTTTTCGATCGGATTGGAAAACTTCTACGGTCTGTCCCACCATCTGGGGGACGTGGCGTTCTGGGCAACCAACAGCGGCAGACGAGCAGCGAGGCGCCTCGAGACAAGTTTGCCATCGACCCGGTTTGTCAAAATATGTTGTTGGCCATCTGCGAACGCGCCATCGGACAACTCGCTCCGTCCATCGACTCCCATGGATCAGGTTCACTCTAAATTGCTAATTTCAATAGCACTAGTGGATGAGCTACAGTATGGATAAGATATAAGTGTGGCGATAAGTGTGAGCAATGAAAGCATGATAATGACGTGGTAATGATGGGGACATGCGAACGAACGGCGTGAAACCAAAAGCCGAGAGCAAAAAGACGACGAACGGAGATCAGCAGAGCCGAATGGGGAACACGTCTATGAAAAGAAGTACAACGACTTTCGGATCGTCTCCACCTCAAACGTGCCCTTTTCAGGATGTGGCGGGATCAAATGCGAGAGCTTGATGAACTTGTTCTTGAACGCCGCCGGTACGTTCCCGTCCTCGTCCTCGTCGCTCTCTTCCTCCACCACATCGTCGTGTTCGATTTGAATCTGTTTCTGGCTCATACCACGCGGACGACCTCGAGCACGCTTGGCGGGCTTTTCCTCAGCCGCCGCTGCCATAGCGGCCTTGTCCAGCGTGATGGTCGAGATCGAACTCGCTTCCGAGTCCGAAACATCCAGCAATTTACTCATTCCTTCGTTCTCTTGTCTGAGCTCCGCTGCAACGTCTTGAGAGACCGAAATACGACAGCCAGCGCCCACGAGCGTCTTGAGCACCGACTCCTTTCGAATCAACGACATAGGGATGTAGTGGTTTGCATAGCGCTCACGGAACTGTAGTCTAGTTTGAGAGTGTGTTTATTATAAAACATCAAAGCGTACTCACCTCCGTCTCTAGCTTCCGAAGAATGTCAGACGAGTGAAGCGCAATAAACGTATCCCGGATGACTCCCGACATTTGGTCGATGCTACTGGCATGCGTCCAGTAAGAATCATGCACAGATGCAAACGTGATGCCTCGAGTCTTTCAAGGCCCCATCAGTCATTTTTATCCTGAGACAACGCTGCACAGAAAAACAACTCACCCTGCATTCCAATGCGGTCAACATCATGTGCGTCGCATCGAGAGAATGAATAAAGTTGGGCGGGAAGGCAGAAGCCTGTTTAATACCATTGACGGTAGCAGGAGCAGCAGGGTCGGAAATGTAGACTGTCTGCAAAGACGTCATGATCTGCTTGCGCTTCGCCTTGCGATAGGGCTGTACGATCGGCAATCCAAGGGGCGTCGTCCACACCACGGTCGCCATTTGCTCCTTCCGTATGCGATTCTCCGCCGTGTCTAACTTGGTGTTGGCGCTTTGTGGCTTGAGAATCTCAGAAAGACGCTCTTTCGGAACGGCTTTTGTGATCAGCTTGGCGCAGAGGTTGAGCCAGTTCTGAATGGCTTTGGCACCCGTGAAGAGGTCACCAATACAGAGAAGAACATTCTTTGCAAGGTAGGCAGAAGCCGACCAACAAAGTTCCTCAGGAATGTCTCCTCTATCTTTGAGTTGCCTCTCAATCTGGTCGCGAGCTCCGACATAGGTAACACCATACACGGTAGTCATGACCTTGCGTCGAAAAAAAAAATCAACATCTCACGACCCCGACCGTAGTTAAACAGGAGGCTCACCGTTTGCTTGACTACCTTCCGAGCAATCTTGCCCAAAAGCAGCTGTGCCGTCTTGTCGCCATTTTCTGCATCCCTCACAACAATCCTTTCGACCATGTTGGCAACGTAGGTATACACATCCGATGGTCGGTCGGTTACCGCCAAGTTGACCTGGGAAGCACCCTTGCCATCGCCTCCGAGGGCTGCGTAGTGTTGCAGACCGTTACATGTGCCATCTTGGTGAACGGGAAGCTTCGACATGTACGCATGGGGGTCTTCCGATTCTAGAGCAGCACGAAGCTCCATACAGGTCGCAAGACACTGCCATGGATCATCTGCTTTCGACCACCATCGCCGACCCTGGGCAGGAATCAGTAAAAATTAGCTAGGCGAGGAAGGATGACCGACCTCTAATGGATTCTCGGCACTGTCATATACATCTTCAAGGTGTTTCGTGACAAACTCCACACGTTCGTCGAAACTGCCCTTGTCAAACCCATACAGGTTAGCTAGATGAATCTTGAGCCAACGCAGACCACGTTCGCCGAGAGGCTTTGCTTCTGCAAACATTAAAAGACCACGGGCCAAGTCATCACCGATGTGACTTAAATGAGGGGGGATAGGATATGCTCGTCCACGGAAATCAAGGTTATGAGGCAAGTAGAATGTGTCTCCCAAGAACTGACGTTCAATCAGCCCGGTGACTCAAACACGCACACAGGAGAACTCACAGCACGGGAAATCTCAATTTTGTAATTGACACTACAACGCTCCGAGTGGTTATTTGCCCTGTCCTGAACATGATGCTTGAGACGCTGGTTGTATATCGATTTTGCCTGCACGTCCGTGTCGTAATTTTCCGGTTTTACCGGCTCAGCCTTGTCATACACGGCAGGTGGAATCTTGGAGAGCCTGTCTCCGGAATTCCAGACTTTGAGCACGATATCGAAGATCTTTCGGTTGATCTGCCAAGGCGTACTACCCAACACGTCCAGACCAGCATACACGAGCTCGAGATTGCCTAAAGACGAAGCATGGTGAAGATAACTTTGTTGTTCCTGGCAGTCCTTGAAACGCATAGCGGAAGCTAAACAGCTCATCAATGACCTATCTTCAGGGGCAATGACTATGCTTACTCCTGTTATAAATGTACCCGCCCTGATCAGGAGCAAGCCAGGGCTTGGGCTTGACCAACATAGGGAGATGGCGAGGGTGCAGTGTTTCGCGCAGAGGGTCCTTTGCAAGTCGATCGGCGACAACAGGATTCAATCGGATAACGCCCAACTTTTGGCCACGAACGTATTCGTACGCGTGGTAAAAGGCAGGCTGCTTCTCCTTCCTGTATATTTGATGAATCCCACACGCGGTACGAGAGAAAAAAAAAGGTCCTTACATCTCCTCGCCAGTCTGCTTATTGACTGCTGTACGTTCGACAGAGGCAACATCCATCAAACAGTCCACCAAAATGCTTCCCATACGTACACGCAGCAACTGCGTCCAATCCGTCGTCCATTCCTCGTTATCCTGAATGTACTTGGCTGCTGTGACTCGTCGTGCGTGCAAGTCCTTGTAGCCAAGGCCAGAGAAGAAACTTTGGTCACCGACACGATTCATTGACGGTATCGCGATGTTGTTTCGTTTGCACATCTGAGCCTTGTACTCGTTTTCGACTGCACGCCCGACTGTAAGGAGAGCACGGGCTAATTTCATACCGTCGGAAATTCCACCGGTACTATTTAATCGCATCACTTCAAGGATGGTGACAAGCGAGAGTGTTTCAGGCTTCACGAGTGACAGGAATGGACCCAGACGGGTATATTGCTTCCCTCCTAGAAAGCATCTCGGTTTCAATCCTTGACCTTCGTAAGTCAGAACATACCTCGAGCGAGTGGTTGCTTAGCCTCAGCAGCGATGATGTCCACAATCTCGGTTTCCAGGCGAGCACGAAGTTTTTGGTGCCAATCCCACATCCATCTCTGAAGGTCTGCACGCCGAAGGCCCACGTCCGCGTGACCCAAACCAATATCATCAAAAATTTTGGCCTCGTGCTTGAGTCTTTCCACGGCTACGTCATAGACAGACGCTTCGAGCAGTTTTTGACGCGCGGTGACATCTTCCGGAAGAACACGACGAGCGAGGGTGACCTGAGCCAGATGCTTGCGTAGATTATCCAAGTTGAACGGGATCTCTTCTACAGGCGCTGAGTGAGAGACGTTGCCGTGTTCGTCATTGATGACTTCTTCGAATACACCCTGAGATAGGCTCAATCACGATGCGAATAGCCGACATGAAGTCACCAACTGACCGAAAGTTTCTTAACTGGCATGACCTCTGGCACGCCACTCAGTGGGTCTACCTGGCTAGTGCCCATGGCTTCCACCTCCCCTAGCTCCGCCATGACCTTGGACATCTTCATCTCTATCGCTGCCTTGGACAGCAAGCGAATGACTTCGGATGCCTCTTCAGACGAAGTAAAGACGCGATCAGAAATGACTTCTTGAACGGATACATCGCGTGCAACGAGTCTGCTTAGCAGACTCCCCGGACTTGGCGCCGAGCCTGAATTTTCAGCATCGTTTGTGAGTCTACGAGCAACGCGTAAGCCACCCTAGTCACAGCACGCTGCTTTCCTCTCACCGCAACCGCCCAAGAAGCACGAGTGCATAGGTCTGCGCAGAAGGCTGGATGTTTTCGGACCCGTTTTCCATGGCTTCATACAACGACCATGCCTCCTCGGCCCACAGAGCCCTATCGTCGGCCTCTTTCATGTACGCCGTTTCGATGTAGGCCTCGAGGAAAGAGTTGTATATGCGCGTCTGCAGGAGAGACTCTGTCGAGGCGGATTTTCGCAGTCGCTCGAAAATTTGTTTCGCGCGTGGGACATCGTAGAGGTTGTGTAGACAAGCATGTATGACCGCCAGCTGGTCCTGGGTGGGCGAGTCCGGGAAGAAATAGGTGCTGAGCGGGGTGGGATTGGTCTGGTCTGGAAGAGGGGTGGGCAAGATGGTGTATGGAATGCGCCGATGGAGGAAACCGTGCAGGTCGTTGACCGATGGAAGGCCATCTTCTGTCAACGGATCCTTTTGGGTTGTGAAGCGGGAGCCATCCGGACGGGGGACCTGCAGCTGGGCGAATGCGGCGGCGGCATTGGCCCTTTTTGATGGCGCCGAGTACAGTCGGGCTGGTCGTGGAAGGCGTTGTCGAGAGTACGACACCCAAGTCGTCTCCAACCTGCGGGCAGAATTTCGAGGTATCATCCAGGTTCAGCGTTGCACTTGGCCGTCGTCGCACGACCAGCTTTTGCACGAAAAAAAAATTAGCAAGGGTCGAGTCTCTCACGTCCATTTATCCCCACACTGCAAAGACTCGAATTCATTAGGGGTGATAAAAACAAAAGAAAAACTACATAATACTAACAGCAGCCGGGATATCATCGCGTCGTTCACAAAAAACGAGTGGGGAAGGGACGTTGTCATAGCGCGCACGACACGCTAAACTTGACTGAGCGGTTCATATCCCCTCCGACTCGAACTTCCCATCCTCAACCCCAGCGTCGCCAAAAGGCCTTTGCCTCTCGTTCCGTTGGGATCGTGTTCGTGCTCCACTTCTCCCCTCTCCGTCTCTCTCTTCTTCTTGGCCTCTTGGAATCCTTCAACCGGAACGTCGTATATCTGCCCGTATTCGACGCCGACCTCCTTCCCCATCGTCCAGAAATCCTTGCAGTTCTTCACAACGCCCAAGTCGAACGGATTCCTCGCCTGCGAATTCGATGATGCGAGCGCAAGCCCATGGGCGGCTCTTCCCCGCGTAAACCTGTCCAGCCCAAGTAGATTGAGCAGGAACCCACCGCACGTTCCCGGAGCTGTCGCCATCGCAAAGATACTTCCATGCCGGTGGTCATGCTTGTGAGCCCCACCCTCCGCTTCGCTATCTTCGTCGCCCCGTTGAGAACCCGGCGCATGCGCATGCTGGTGATTGTGGCGATGTCCCATTTGGATGCCTGCTCCACCGCTACCCGCAGCAAGATTTCCGCGGCCACCCATGAAACCGTATCGTCCTAGATTGGACACTTCAAACGTCGTGAGCTGGCGCGCGACTTGCCAGTATTGCGTTACAAGAAGTACAGATGTCCAGGTGAGTTGAAGAGTAGACCATAATGCGATCACAAACAGGAATGCATCCTTGGATGCTGGAAAGCACAAGATAGACGAGCAATCATCGGAAGCTGACCGTTGAGGAAAGGCGGTGGTGAAGACTGCAACCATGGATCAGCGGAGAGACTTGGAAATTTGTGGGGACTCACATTCATAGCTAAGGTAGTCGAATAAGATGATACCAATGACGAGAGTTGTCACAAATAGTAAGAATTGACGGTGATTATTGGCACCAACTGCAGGAGAACACTCAGTAATTAGATACCCTGATTGGCAAAAAACGAACCGCAATTCCACACCCAGGGACAATGACTAACGGCAATCAGATTAGAAGGGAACGAGAATAGGAAACAAACACCTTACTGATCACTCCTTGAGACACACCTGTCGCATGTACGACAGTGCTTCGATCGAAGGGATTTCCTTGCCTAGACATGGCTTGCAAAATAGGTAACACGACACAGAATACCACTCACCATGCATTGAATGCAGAATGTCTGACCATTCAATCGTCCCTCCGAGGCCAAGTCCTCTATTATCTACATTTTGTCGTGTCAGTACGACGGTGAAATTCGCCACAGGTAACACATACTGATTTCAGCTCCCCGTCATTTTCCGGCCGAGGACAAGCACCAGGGTCAAGAGTGATTGCTCGGAAGAAGTTATATACACACAGGCCAAAGGACAGTGCGAACGCCAGATGGACGAATGAATGCTCAGGGGTTTCTGCCGGAGAAAGACCATGAGACAAGACTAAATTAAAGTTAACGCTCAAGATAACTCACCTCTGACGAGTCTCGTGGCCCAGGCGTAGCCAACCCATACCATCGACGCAGCGATAATACCTGCGAAATATGGGCTTTGACCGACGGTCCCCGTATAACTGTCCTTATTCAAAAGAACTCGTGTGACAACCTTTTAATATCATTAGTGAGTCGAAGTTCAAGTTTTCCAAAGAGGTACAACTCACGTGGTGCATGGCGAAAAACTCGGCCATTGCGAGTAATATGCCGGTATACCACGGGAGAATGCTCAGGGTAGTGAAGATAATGTACAAGAATATAGAGGGTAACACGAAGATGCCAATTTTAGTGTTTCTCTACAGAGAATATCAATAAACAGATCATCAGACAGATGCAGAACGTCATTTACTTCACTCAGTGGCTTTGTTTTCTTGGCCCCATATTCAGACATGCCACCTTCTTCCATGGCGCGTTTCCATGCGCCCAAGCTTTTGAGTTCGATGGCCATGTCTCTTGGAGTTCGCCCTTCGACATCCTTGGCGTGAATATCTGCGCCTCTTTCGACGAGACGACGAAGGATGACCCTGTTTCCCCTTACTACGGCCCAGTGGAGGGGTGTAAGGCCGGCATCGTCTTTCAGATTAGGATTTGCGCCATGTTTCAATAACAAGTCGACAGAGAGTGCATCCCCCTGGTATGCAGCCCACATGAGCGACGTATGTCCTTGTAGGTCACGAGAGTCCACGTTGACGGGTTGATGGAGCAGATAGAGCAGCGGCATGACAGACGACGAATGCGTGACGAGATGCAAGGCGTTGTAGCCCTGCGAGTCCGCGATGGTTGGGTCGGCATTATTGGATATGAGTAGATGTACGATGTAAAGGTATCCGTTCCGCGCAGCCCATTGGAGAGGCGTCGCTTGGAGGTCACCACCAACGGCGTCGACCTCTGCACCTTGTTCTATTAAATATCGACAGGTAGATTGCTGGGCATTAATCGCAGCCCAGTGGAGTGGCGTACTGCGCAAAAAAAAAAAAAGGTCAGCATAAGCGAGTCGAAGGGATACAGCAAGCGCAACCAACACGTTCTGGTCATCTCTGTCGTTTACGGTCGCATTTCCAGATTCGACGAGCTGTTGGATGCTCGCAAGATCGCCTCTCTGGGCAGCAGAGATGATCTCTTGCTGTAGCACGGTGAGTGCAAGGAAATGGAACTCGGCTGCGGCTACGTACCAAAGTCTGGGATTGGTGCGGGTGGGAGATGCTAGTCCCAGTTGCTTGTTCGTTGGCTATCTGTATCGTTGGCTCTGCCTTTTGGCTTGGTTCATTCATGTCGTTAGTTTCTTCGCCGTTGTCGTGGATGTCGAGCGCAACCCCCGATGGCTGTCCGGGCGCACGTGGGCTGTGTGTTGGAACCCTACCCCAAGGTTAGGGTTATATGTCACTTGCTGTCCACCATGATCTTGGCGGGCCTACTACTACCCGGCGCGAGGTTCGTGTTCGCCTTTTGCCATGTGAAAGGTCACTCAAAAACGCCCATTTCAATAGCATTTGCGTCTTTCTATGCTGTCGCATATTTCTACAGAGAAGGCTGTCCGATGACCTTTGTATCCTCATCCCTGCCACGCAAGAGGACACACCTCAGCTTCCGCAGTCTGTGACTACACCAAAGTCATGCTCAACAAAGTCGTGGCACTCTTTTCTCGCCCAGTCATCCTTTTCGATCTGTTTCACGGAGTGTTGCATGTTGTTCGCCATGCTGCTCTGTCAAGGGCTCCACGTCCTCGATCCAAAGTGAGCGCTCGCGTGCCTGATAGCGTCATGACCAATTCATTGGATTTAGCGTCCGGCTATACACATGGAGAACATCTCTCTTCCTTTTGTTGTCGACCATTATTGTTCTCATTCCAGCATCCTTTCCCATAGTCCTCGCACATCGCTCTGGTTCGTCACCATACATCCTTGTCTACGACAATTAATTAATTTCTGCAGAGACCCCTAGCCTGTTCAACATCAGAGCCGTCGCCTTTCTACTCCCAGTCGTCCTTTTCATCTTGGCCCTTTCCTTCGTTCCACTTCCCGCAGAGTTTACGTCGTACAATCCTCTCACGTCGATAGCTGCTCGACTGGTAGTCATTGGAACGATCGTCCTTGGGTTGTTATCAGGTCTGGGTGCCGTTAACGGGGCTTGGGGAATATTTGCACGCAAGTCGTACGTCGTTTGTTACTTTGACCGCGGAAACTTCATAGCTCAGCTTTTGATGCGCATAGTGCTGTCGCTTCCGAAGCCTCGATCGCTTCGGCGGAAAACGCGCTGGAGCGTGTACGCCTTGACTTACGTGAACGCACACGCGATCTCGATATACACAAGGCTTCGAAGGTGGGGCCTTCCTCTTGACCATTGTAGGACGTCGCTCAATTTGGAAAACAGTCTCCCGCCGATGAATCCTGGTTATCGCGCGTGACTTTCAAGCGTGATACACGTAAGGTTTCATAACTTTAGCCTGATATACTAAGCCCCTTCTCGCACTAGAACAAGGTTCATTGCAACAAGAAGTCATTGGCTTACAAGCGCTCGAATCCCAAATGATGACGAGGGTGGCAGCGTTGAAACGCAACCGCGAAAACACTGAATATGCATTGTCCATCCGTGGCAGGATCCTCAGCAGGATATGGGCCGCATATTGCGTGTGTAGGATGTTCAGCGCAAGTGTTCACGTCGTGTTACCACCTCGATTGTTTCACTGATTCTCCCTTACCAGTCCGCCATAAACTTACTATCTCCGCCGTCGTCTACGAACGACAAGACGTCGTCTTATGGGGATATTATCGCACATATTTTCGCTTATCTGGTTTCCCTACTGCCTGCCGCTTCTGGAAAACCAAACATAGACGTGCCATCCCTATCCAGGCAAATTAGTCTGATCCTCGTGGGGGCTATCATCTTCAGCAGCGTCAGAGTGGTCCTCAAAGGTGTCACAAGGGTGAGTTGAACCATTCCGAGAATAGATCACTCGCTGAACGGCCCTACTATCGTCAGGCGTTCCGGATTACATCTCGCAATATCTCCGCTTCATTGATGTTGCTTTTATTGGCACAGCTCATGGTCTGTATTTTACGTCCTGTTCGGAGTAGCGTGGATATGACCTTCACATTCTAGGGCATCTATCTCCTGACTACACTAGTCCAGCTACGGACAATGTTCCCTCCCAGTGAGAACGGCGAGAATGATGGGGACATCAACTTGTTCTCTTCGCTTCCTCAGTACTCGCCATTTGGAGGTTTGTTTGACTGGACGTTCTTATTCGGTGCAACAGGGTGCGCCGTCGCACGTTGGGCAGGAGGCTTGCTCAGCGGAGATGACGAGAATTACGTGTAACTGCGAGGGAGACTTGCGCAACCCGGTATAGTTTCTAGAAGCTGTACGTCAGGTCGAAATTGACTTAGACACGGTTTGGGCGCTCGGATCTTGTGTATGTACGCCCTCAGTATCTTTTTTTTGCGAACCTGAGTTCTCCTTTTTGTGAGTGATACATTCGTCCGTGAGATGAGAGGATCTATCAAAGTACTAGCACTACTACCCCCGCACTGCATTAGCGAGGACTTCTACGAGCACGTTATTACGACAGAGCCCCCCACATCGCTAGACCCGCAAAGAAACACAGCAGGCTGACGAGAACGCTAACGTACGCGGCCGTATGTATGCCGATACGAGGAAGAATCATAGGCGTATACAAAGATGAGAGAGATGAATGAATAAATAGCACGATCGGAAATGTAACCAAGAACGGCTTGCGAGAGACGAAGAGATATGTCATGGTGATCCCGCTGTCTGCGACCGGCACGGAAAGAGGCGAACGGAGGTAAGCAGACGACACGAGAAGCGTGAGACCGACGGAGAGAATAATCGAATCAAAACGTTGCAAGCACGACACGAAGACGGGAATTTTCTGTTGGCGTGTCAATAGTACGTCCGTGCATGGGCGGATCAAAAACCTTACGATAGGGGCGATGCCATAAACCCTTTCGAGCTCTTCTCTCGCTTTCACGACCAGTAGCTGGTCAAAGTTATGTTGAACGCGCGAGTCGAGTGCGTTCGCGTTTACTGGAGGGGCATGTCCAGTTTGGTCCTCTAGCTGTCGAAGATCGTCTTGCGAATCCACTGGCAGGTGCTCATCGGAGTTCTGCCATCCATTGGGCTGCTGAACAGGGGCCGCGTCTTTGAGCCGCTCTAAAAACTCTCGCTCCCTGCCAGGGGGTACCATAACGTCATGATAAAGCGCGATCTGCTGATAGCCTTGCGCGAGAGAGACCAAGACCTCTGCGATATTGAAGGAGAGCCACCATACGGTGTGAAAGGACGAATCTTGCCACGTTGGCTTCAGAGTGTCCATATTATGACGGACACGGAGCAATGCAAGGGAAGCAAGGCGCAAGAGGTTCACGATGAACACGTGTAGGAAGGTGCTCAGAAGTGAGGCTATGTTGGGGCGTAGTAGAAGCGACGACACGGAGTAAAAGGGAACGCGCAGTTGGTGCGCCAAGGCGAACATGGCCGACGACAGCAGAAACTCTGGAAGGGGTGAAAGGAAGAGCGGTGGATAGCTGGACTTTGAAGGCGCATGGGGCCATACGAGACACGGCAGGGCTGCGAGGACAGCAAAGGTGATCAGCGCGGTCAATGGCACGAACGTGTACAGCGACACGAGCCGGTTGTACGATCCTGGACAGTGTCAGCCAAAACTTTTTGCGCGTGTCAAGACCTATATACCTCCGTACAAACCGTTTTCTTCCAGCTCCCACTCGATGGCGTCCTCGATGTCCTCTGGCTCGAGTTCTGGGTTTTCCATCGGTGTGGGGGAGTCCGGGTGCTCTTCAGCTAGTCTGTGAGGGGAACCTGAGATGCTCTCTGGACTTTTCCTCAACCTGTCCTGTTCTTCTTCGCCTGGGCCTTCTAAGCCGCTCAGGATGCTCTCGCCGCGCGAGTCCAGACGTCGCCAGTGATGTTGTCCGTTGTCAAGAGGGGCGGTCACGTCGTAGCCACCAAGGTTGGAAGTCTCCTCTCGGGTATAAAACCCTTGTGCGCCTACACCATAATAGTCAGATTCGACCTGGGCGGGATCCTGCAGTCTCGCCAACCGCTCTGCCGAATATGTACGCGGAATCACGGCAGCAGCGGTATGAGCAACACGTCGGTGCATCTTCGACAGTGGCAAGAAGACAGGAGGGTACTGCTATCATACTCGAAGGACAACGCTATATAACTGCTCGAGTTCAGAGGCTGTATCCACATCGTTGCAGCTATTGCACACGCGGAAGTAGCACTCCCCTCTACGACCAATCAATATCTCGCAACACCCACGCGAAGCAGAAAACGCGCCAACGAGACGTCCGAAATGCGTTGCACTGGACGCGGTAATGACACGACGGAATCCTGCGAGATGATGGCTATGAGCGACTGCCAAGACGATGGATAAGAACATGTATCAGATTTCGATGCGTTTCCACAAGGCCTCTCACCGTCCCCAATGTACACGAGGGGACTTGACGGCAAGAGTACGATCGGTCCGCCCATCGAATAAATCTCATCGGGAAGAAACAGAAAGACGGGACATCACACACCTTTTGCGAATAAGCGAAGTAACAATGGACCCTGCCTGAAAATTCACGGTCAGCACCAGGTCAAGAAGGAAAAAAAGGAACAAAAAGTCAGACAAGGCTGAAATCTAGGGTTTGTCCACACGATGATTCAGAATGTGGTAAAACGTATGGTGTATGGAGAATCATCACAGAAAAAAAAGTCAAAAATAAGACTTGCCTCAAACTCGTCAAAGGGTGTTCAGAATACGAACACGTCCTATGAGCGCGATGTAGACTCCGATACAGCTCCGCACATGTGCCGAAGAGCCGAGGGTTCTAGACAGGGGAAGATTCTTCTGGCACAATGTCGAACACGAGATCACTATAAACGTCATCGGAATTGCTACGCGTCGTAGTGTCATGGAGTCTCTTTTGCGATGGGGCATCGAAAACTCTTCTTCAACCGATCGTCAAACCGTTGCCGAGAGAAAAGATCTCGACCCTGCAATCATCGATCACATTCTCGGTAAACCAGATGCACAACGCATGAAAGAAGCTCTCCAAGTCTCTCTCGATGATTCAGAGAATGAACATCAGCGCATAAACGCCATGGATGAATTGGAGATGGTATGTTTCTCCCGCGAAACAGCCCGAAACTAAGTGACTCTTCCGCGACAGCTCGTGGAGAACATTGACAATGCAAACGGTGCGCGTGTCTCTGATTTCAGCCGCACGTGGTGTTTATTACTTCGTAGATCTCGCAAAGTTGAAGATGTGGGAACCCTTACATGGCCTCATCAGTCTTCCCACCACCACAGATGGTCTCAAGCTACAAACTCTATGGGTAGTAGGAACTGCCCTGCAGAACAATCCAGCAGCCCAATTATCTGTAAGCCATGCACATCCTGCCTGTGGTCTCAAGCTGAGTTACGCCGTTTTGACAGTATTTGACATTAGATCCCGTCCCTGCCATTCTCGCATGCCTGGTTCCATCATCCAACTCTGCAGGCACCCGGTCCAAAGCAATGTACGCGCTGTCGGGCCTACTGAAACACAACTCTGCTGCAGTCAAGAAATTTACTGATGTGCACGGATGGGACGTGTTGCGCAGCTCACTTGAGGGTAAGCTATTCTTTTCCGTTCTTACTCGCGTCGCCTTTCGCTAAACCATGTCATAATATTGCGTTACAGATTCGGATATTTCGCTGCGGCGTAGAACCGCTTTTTTGGTCAATTCATTGCTTACGCCGACGTCCGGGGATACGATGAGCGCACCTGCCGGTGTGCACACCTCGTCTTCCGTAAACGCCCCAGTTCATCCAAATTCTCACGCTTCTATGCTTTCGGATCCGACGTCCGTGTCGACATCTCATGAAACCATGGAAGCTTTGGGGCATGTGTCAAGCGGCTCTTCGCTGTTGGATGCCATTGTATCTGCGCTAGTAGACCCCATTCCCTTTGGTGTGGACGGTGAGAATGAAGGAGACGTCGAATTTCGGGAGAACGTGATGAGGTCAGTGTCACCCTTTGATGGGCATCATTTCAATGCTGATGTATCTTTATATTGTCAGATTGCTTCACACTTACTCTGTACTGTGCGGCGGCACATTCTCTGAATGGCAGAGGCAAAGTCTACGTACATTCTTCGCCGACTCACCCGGAAGCGACTCGTTCAATCTCGCACGAGAGGAGTTTGACGCCGTAAAGGTTGCCGTGTCATGAGTGACGAAATGGCTCAGAAGAGGCGGGATGTCAGCGGGATTCATCGGCACTGTTACCCAATCTGATAGACTCTGATATCTAGCCGACTCATTTTCAATTCCAGTTACGCGATTTGAATTATCGTTTCCGCAATGTGATTGGTCCGTCGGCACAATTGGCGAACGAAGATGTGGAATCGCTAAACTGGCAGAACCTTGAAGGTTCTGGTGTTATTTAAGGTCCACAAAAGCATGTCGAACACCACGCTAGCTTCTTTGCCATTGTCACCCTCAGCGATAGGTCAGTTAGAAGTTCATCATTATTTGTTCCGTTGGAAACTCACAGCGACGTTTGAATTGACTCGTACGTGATAATTGGTAGGGTAGGGAGACACTCCAACCACGAGCCCTTGCAGTATTTATGACAGCGGAGAGGGTCGGTCTTTCTTAGCTTTTTGTCCACCTCCACTCCTTTGTTGACTCACGATTCTTCACGTATTTCTTTCCAGGCCCACATTGCCACCACGCTCACTTGTAAACCATGGCCGCTCTCAGCCTACACCATGTCATTTTTACCAACGAGAAGAGTTCCAATCTTCCCTTCCGCTCTGCTTCGTCTTTCCTCCAACCCACACCCGAAAAGGATGGGAGCCTCACTAGCCCCCTGTTTTCAACGACGGCTTACCAAGACCTCATTCAACGACAACCCACCCACCCGGATGGGCCGACGACAGGCTGGGATCTGGGACTAAACCTTTTGGGTGATCCAATGACCGTCGCAGAACACAAGAATGTGGAAGTTCATCAAATCAAAATGAAGCTTCGTCGCTTGTATGCTATCAGCATCGTATTCGAACTTCTCTTCGGTGGGTTGTTTGTTCGTCTTCTTTGACGTCTTCTTTACATGTCGCGTCGCTAGGTATCTGGGCAGCGTATACCACCGTTCGTTACTGCATCGCATTTGCACACGGTGTCGGTGTCGATGTTCATGTTTCTGCACTCGTCTTTGGGATCATGTCTGCGGTTTCATCTGCACTCGTGATTACTTCCGTCTTAATACCGCTCTTTCCCCAAAAGGGCCATTCTCGCGCTTGGCAGTACGCTAAAATTCTCCTTCGAGCATGCTATCTAGTCCTACTGTCTGTGTGTGCAGTGATGAACCTTGTTTTCGTCATGGTGCGGCATCCCACTGAAGTCTGTGGCTGGGACATTGACCTGACGTGGTATACGACACCTACGAGCACAATATCCTCCCCCTGTCATACAACACCGTTTACTGTGTGGATAACGGTGGCAATACTACGACTCGTCGTAACGTTGACGATGGCTGTGAGTCTTCTTTGCAAATGCGTGTCGGTCTTCTGATGGCTACCTTTTTTCGCTCTAGCTCTCATTTTTATACGTTTTACGAGCATATTACGGGACGCGACATCCTGCCTCCGAGGAGAATAGTCCCAAGTATACACCATACCTCACATCCGACCCCGAGGAACTCTCGCCCATATCAGCTTCATCTCCACTAGAACGTTCGAAATCGACGTTCAAGTTTTCGCGATCTCAAGATTCCAACCACACGCTCAACCGCTCTAGCGTGACGTTGCCCAAGTCGAGCTCGATCAGCACGCTCGCACCGTCGACTTCTCACTCGCGTTCGCATTCGACCCCGGATCCTTCGTCCAAGGACATGCCACCTCCGAGGATCTCACCCCCCACATCTCGCAGGACGTCTTCTTCGACCCACCCGGCGACGCACCACGGACCTTCGTCCACGCAGTCCCAATCGCCTCCATCAACGGGGTCTGAAATGCCGTCGCCACAGACGCAACAGCCTGTCAGCACCGCGTCCTCCTCGCCAACGCCCCAGCTGCTTCGACGAACGAGTCGCGTTTCGTTCACACAGGCGATGGCGTCAGACACGACGTCCGACATCTCTACGCGTTCAGAAAGACTGAGTGGTCAGACGATCACGCGCGATTCGTCCGAGATCCGATCTGGTGTGCTCTGGAAACTCAGTCATCGTGGCACCGCCGTTTTTCTCGACACCACCAAGAAGACGACGAACTCGGGATGGGAGAACGCACACGTTCGCCATGATTCTCAGGCTAGTGGTACTAATTCGGAGGTATTCTCTTCTGTACCCGACGACGGAAAGTCTAACCAGGAAAAGGACACGGACGGAGAGTATGCGTATGGCTATGGAGCGTCTGGACGTACGTATCCGTATCTGGACATGTACAACCCTCCGAGACCGCACGGGCGTACCGAACTAGAGCACGCAGACTCGCAGACACGCGCTTGCATCATTCCGTGCAAGCCGGGAATGCCTGACGCATCCTCCGAACCGCGGCCTTTGCCCCGCGACGACGGTCTGAACGTGGACGAGGAGCAGACGAGTAGCGGCGAGGAAGCCGAAGAGGAGTATGTTGCCATGATGGGTGGCTTCGTTCGCCGCATGGCGACTATCGAGTCCCTCGGATCGAAAGAAGCGACGTCTTCCAGGACGGGGCTCGCGTCGGCGTCGCTTTCGTCCTCTCAGTTCTCCTCGGTGCGCTTCGCGGCCATGTACGACTCGGCCACGTCTCGATCCGGGTCGGGGTATGGGGAGATATTGTCACGCTCGCGTTCGCGTTCGGGCACGCCTTCGTACGCCGTCGTGCCCTCGTCGTCGAGCGGACGGACGTCGATAACTGGCAGCACGGCTTATCTCTCCTTTTCGAGCGGCGGTACTCACGTTGGCGTCAACGAGCGCGGGGAACTGCTTCCGTCGGGTAGCGCCGCCAGCTTGCGCGCGACGAGGGACGGTGCCTGGACGACCACCTCGTCCTCACCGCATGAACGCCACCATTGCGATGCGCTTACCGCAAGTAGCAGCGGCTTACAAAAGATGGGCGACCGAGATCATGGAGAGCGATGACAGCATGGCTGATTATTTTTTTATTATATTCCTTTTTCTTTTGGGGAAAAACGAAAGGGGGACCCTGGTTCATTAAACGCATTGCCGACATCCACCACGCGGTGCCGCATTCCAAAAGAAATGAATGCAAGGAGACAGGGAAAAGGGGAAGTGGAAATGAAGTCATTTAGGACACCCAAGACCGCCTTGGACGTTCGGGGTGCGGACGTCCCTTTGCCGCCGCCATCGGCCCCTACGAGAGCAACGAAGGTTTTATTCATGATGAACTGGTTTTACATTTCGTCTCGTTTCGTTCTTGGTTTACACGCGGTATTTATGCTATTCACGTTATCGCTCGCACTTTTTTCCTCTTTCTCTCAAAGGAGATATTTAACGCGAATTCAGTCGGTGACAGTAAGTTGGAGCGTGCGCCGTGAGATCTCCCGTCTTCAGGGGAGTTGGGACGCCCAGTCGTATTTTTTTTTCCCTCTTTTTCTCTCTTCAGTGGCAACTTGATAGGTGCCGCCTGTGTCTCCGAATCGGGGCCCGGGACTGCCGAGACACCTCTATCATTTCCTCGTTAGGACTAGCTCGAGGAAGCGCTGTGCACTATATCATTCGTCGTCTCGTACGCCCTATCTCCTCGCATCACCCAAGACCGACCCTTGCTCGCCCCCAAGTAAACACTGCACGTTCGCGTGCCTCGTCTGACGTCAAAAAACCCACTCGTGACCCAGGTCCGCCCGCGGGGGTACTTTGCCTGCAATCAAAACGAGGGGATGACCAAAATAGCATCCATGTTGCACCCCCCCCCTGCAATAAAAATGTCCCGAACCCGTGTCTACCGTCCCCCCCGCATTGTCGCCGTGATAAAGCGAAGCCACTCAAGGAAAGAACGCGGGTCGTTCGAGCGGTGAAATCGGAGACTTGTGTGTGTTTTGTTCCTTTATTGTTATGGAAAGACATACACGTCACCACGGACGCTTCTCGACAACGGAAAGAAGGAGAGATCAAAGACGAGACTGGAAGGTAATGAATCGATGATATCATCGTTGGCTGACGAGTCGCTTCTGGGGTAAACCCGTAACCCTGAATACCCCGGGCGCAGCTGACGTCCACATGCAATGCCGCTACGCCTCGCGAGTTGGTCGAAAACAGGCGCATTCCATCCATCATGAATGACTAATCCGGGTAACGCAGCCAGAGCAAATTCGCAAACGGGAGTACCGTAAGGCTTCTGGAATTGGAAGCTGTACGCATCGATACCCCTGACAGATGTGGACAGATACATATCGTCCATGATGAATTACGTTTTTTTTTCGTCACCTTGAATGTGCATGTTTGTCACGCTCATGGATAAATATACCCAATAGGTGATAGCTGGGCGCTGAGACATCGCGGGCGCTTGATGAGCATGATCACACTAGCACTGCACCATGAGACGCGTGTCGCCGTCGTGCAACGCACTCACCGCATAGCACGGGAGGACGAATCTCGAACGCCTTGGTGAACACCAAGTAGGAAGGATAATATACATGTGGAAAAGCACGTTGCATGTCCGCAGTGCGGCCGTTTGAGACCATTCACGGAAAAGGGACGAGTGCCACCGATGGAGAAGTTGTTGAGAGAAAAATGCGCGCAGGCAATCAAAAAGGCACGAACCTGGCGACGGTGGGGATGAGAAATGCACGCCGGAAGATCAACAGAATCATGGGTTGACCGATAAAGTTTCATAAGCGCCTTACTCATATCAACTAATGGCATAGTAGAATGCCGCAAGTTCACAAGGACATCCAATTCGGGGCAGAGCATGCTGTAATGGAACCACCGAGGGGGGGAAAAAGTACGTAGAGGGGGCGCATGGGAATTAGCAATACCGGTCGATCCTCGATGCGAGATATGGTGGACGGGCCTCACTTCTCAGATCGGTGCGATGAGCATCGATGTATTCCTCGGCAACCGAAAGACGCACAGGCGGAGCTCCGTTGAATTACTCGATTAATTCTAGTTTCGTCTTCTTCTTTGCCTTGCCTGCAACGCCTGATGTGCGAGATCGTTTCACCTTGGGGATGGATGCATTCACGACTCCGGATGACAAGTCAAGTGCCGTCTTCGTAGGAATGGAAGACTTGGGGAGCTCTGCCGGTGCATCGACGCCAGAGGGCCGTAAGAAAGTGGTTCCCTGGATCGAGGAGGATTGACGCAGATCCGTTCCTACCCTGGACATATCGAAAATAAGATTTTTCGCGTCCTTGGAAGGATCCCTTGTGGACTTTTTTGATTGCCTCGCCGTGAGAGAAGGGTTGGCGGTGGCCGATATTGAATGCGGTTGGGTCTTTTTAGTCTGTTCGGATACCTCTTGGTCCATGTTCTCGTGGGGCGCGGTGTTTGTAGCTGTAGGCGAGGCCTAAAAAACGAGGCGAAGATGGTGAGTTGGATGGTGCGATGATGTAAGGACGAACCGCGGACCTCCTGGGTGATTTCTTGACCGCGTTTGTTAAAGACTCGCCGACCTCGTGGAGGCAATGTGTTTGAAGGAGATAAAGACGAGGGGCCGTCCGCAGCAGGCATATCATGAAGGGAAGGGAAGAGAAATGGAAGGTACGATGTTTCGTAAGTAACGCTGATACCAAAGAGCGAACACACGAGGGCCGTAAATGCACTTGTCAGAGACGATGGCAGACGGAAACTCACGCCTTCTCTCCGCGATTGGCAGCCGATGGGCAAGCGTGTCTGAATTGGGGGGGCAGCTCCCACTCGGCGTCGTCCTTGACAAGCGCACGTTCGGGTTCGGAGGGTAGGAGCTGTTGTGCGCGACGGGCGTTCTGCATGAATCGCAGATTGAGTGTTCCGGAGCTGAGCGCCTTTTCGGCCATGATGCAGGGCTAGGACTACGACGTGGTAGTGGAGAAAAGAGCAGGCTAGTATTAATCGCCGATAGCGTATGTGGGATTATGTCATTCGTTCCCATACAAGGGTGGCGGTGGCATCCGATCCATTCCAAGTGGCGGCGCGAGGGCTAGAACATAGACTCGGTGGCCGGTGCATTATGATGAGACCGCACTTGGATCGTGATACGTCACGACAGGGAAGGCGAGGGATATTACGGAGTGATGATCACGACATATTTTAGAACGACGCCTGGACCGGAGACGACGGTGGGGACTGAGACAGCAGCTGAGGCACGAGAAACGGCGGGGAAGGGTGATTCCGTGGCAGATAGGCTCCGTATGATGGAGAAGACACACGGAGGGGTGTTACAAGGAACGGTTCATTTCGCCATGACGCTAGGGGAATAGAAGCGGCGGACGGGATGGGGAAACGAAATAGCCGTCGAGGCAGCTTCCCAGGCCGACTGAGACGCGGTGCTCGGATTCACACGGAAGAAGGGGTGGCGTCGACAGGAGCTGTCCGAAGAGATCCAGGGATCTCCCACCGCGCTCGAGGGTCGGTGCGGTGGAGGAAAGGCGAGGGCCGACAGCGAAAGGAGCGCGGGGAGAAGCCACGAAGCTGATGCGGCACTCGCTCAGCCATCAGCGGGCAGAAAGACAAAGGCTGATGAATTGCGTTCTATTGCTATTCAATTACAGGCATCGGTAAATCAACAAGGAAATGAGCCCGCCAGAGATCCGACCTGATCTGGCTAGTCCGTCCTGCGTTTCGATGAGTCAATGGCTGCTCGCTTGTGGCTTGTCCTCGTGGCAGGCGCAGTTTCGTTATTAAACTAGGCCCAGGCGGCCCGGTCTTTCTTCCCTCCGTCAATATGCTCCTCTCCTCGTCGATCCCTATATAACCCCCTTCCCCTTCCACACCCTCCGCAATGTCCTTCCATCTCCGTCCCGTCCTCGCTGACCACTCCCCGTCCCCCTCCTCCTCCTCCGCCTCCACCACCACCGCCGCCGACCGCAGCCCCCCCCCCCAGGGCCCCCCCCCCCCGCCGCCTCCAGACGGCCCCTCTCCCCGAGCTCCCTCCGAGGTGCGTGCCCCGCCCGATCCTCTGTGCCCCGCTGATCCCGCCCAGATGTCAACCTCTCCCAGGACGCCAACCCCACACAGCGCAAGTACCCTGCACCGCCCACCGGCCACGAGCTCATGGCGCTCTTCCCCCCCGCACCCCCCGCCAGCTTCCCTGAGATGAGACCCGGCCCAACCAGCGGCTTCTTCCAGCGCCAAGAGCGCGCCTTCTTCGCCCAGGCGGGCAAGGAGATCGTGCGCGTGCGCGTCGAAATCGACGTACCCTCGTCATCAGACGACCCCCACAGCGCAAAAAGCAGAGACAGTTCTGCACACACACCACGGACCTGGCCACAGCTGCACCCGCACCCGCCCCACCAGTCCCCCATCGACCCCTCAGCACCTCCTTCGGGGCCCTATCCCCATCCAAAGCCCCCTCCCCGTCCGTCCCGCCAGCCGTCCGCACCCACGCAATCGCCTGCCATGTTCCCTGGCTCTCCCCATGGACAGCCACCCCAGCCCCCCCTCAATCTCCATACGCCAGCGTCACACCGAAGCGGCGTCCCTTTACGTACACCACCTCACGATCATCCTGGGACAAAAGTGGAGTTTCAGGCCCCGGAGGACTACCGAGATGATTCGGACGAGGCTTGGCGCAGGCCTACCCCATTCGCAGACCGTCGACGTGCAGGCAAGCACACACGGCGCGTCATCGTCCGAAGTTGACTCTGTGAGTGCGTTTCGGAAGTATGTGGCCCCAAGCTGACGATCCCCAAGTCTTTCCAACCCACCATCGTCGCATTGATACCTGCTAAATATACCAAGTTCAATTACTGTGCTATCCATCATACCTTGTATTTTGCTGTGCCCATCGCTTGACGTATTCTGATGTAATTTAACCCTCCGGGACTGATTCCATATAGTAGCTGGAGGTGATGATAACGAGGTGGTATTGGAGCAGCGTTCCACATGCCACCCTGTCTGGTATCACAGAAAAGGCACCTCTAAATAAATAAAAATATTTTGAAAGTGATCGAAAGTCGGCAAGTACCGCGACGCAGCGTCGGCCTTTCCGTCGGTGCCTTGGGTTTTTCTTTCTTTCGTTACGATGGCCGCCGGATGCTCTCACCGTGCATGACGACGCTCGAGTGCCTGATCGAAGTGGTTACCAACATGCTCGCAGCACGCATGGCATGCTGCCGCGGGGAGTTTCAGGTCTTATCCGAATAGCACACGCCCTACACCTCGGGAATCCACTTGTTTCCATCAACTACTGTGCCCGCGCAAGCTACGGCACCGGGAGAAAAACAGTGCAATATGAAATCACGAGCAGTGTTCATGACGGAATGCGATGACGAAAGGGTCCCAGGAACGTTCGGCAATCGATCCTTTGGCGTCGGTCCGACTCACTCTCTCGCCGACCATGAGCAGCTTCCACTGCGGGGGTGCAGACCTGTCAAAGACGGAAAACGAGGGACGGAGCGCGCGGGGAAAATCTAGAGGACGCGTTTCACACGTGCCGTGGGCTGCAGTGAGCACGGATCCGAACGGGCGATAGCAGACAGCGCAGGTCCATATCGGGCTGACGATCGGTGGCAACTTGAAGCGCGTACGATAAGAAGACGCGTCAAGGGAACTGTCAGTGGACATGGGGTCGTGCTAGCATGAGGACGACCGTGCACGGTTTTGGCAAGGAAGAGTCGGGCATAAACCGGACCCCCAGATCATGGCGCAACGATGCGTTCGCGAATAGATATGAGATTGCACCGGGCACATGTCGCACCGATGGCATCATTATGAATCACAAAGGAGAATGGAAGTCCCGGATTGGTACGTCAGGCGATCCATTATTATTTCATTTGCTCGTCCGCAAGTGCGTGTGGGTGACGACGACATGTGTCCGAGCACATGTTTGGCGAGATAACGACCCCTCCAAATGGCAAAACCGACCACGGGGAACTCCTACGACAATGAGAGCGTCCCAACGTCATCGCCCCCCCGATCTGGGGCGACTGGGCCGGCTACCAGATAATAAAATGAGCCTCGCAGCCGATAACTCAAGGGCGATGCAAAATGAAAATGGAAGACGACCCAACGCCAGCGGAACTCGCAGCTCCCCCCTAACGACTCGATTTCCGGGCCGTTTCAACGTCAGCGGCTTCCAGGTCCGCTTATCGCACCGATCTCGTCCTTGTACACCCACTACACTTTCATGGTCAGTATCCCGCCCCGCCCCGCCCGCCGCCCCACGCTGATCCCGCCCAGTCCAGATCGACAAAGGACCTTTATGCCGACTTTTGCGGCGTGACAGGCTCCTCGTGCGTGCACCGACACCGTCCGATCGCCAGACTGATTCTCCCATCTCCGTCAGATTCAAAGAGGCCAAGCGCTACCTCGACAAATACAAACGCCTCGACGCCGCCGTCGACGTCTACTACCAGGACACGTCCCGCCGCACCGAGTCGCCCGCGTCCACGAGCAGGCTCACATCGCTCTTCGACAAGTACAGAGGTAGCGCCCGTGCATCATCCAGTTCGTCTCTGACGCCCGCCAGACGCCGATGGCGACATCATATCCACGCAGGGCACCGTCCAGTTCTTTGCCGATCTCGGATTCAAACAGGACGAGGAGGAGGAGGAGGACGAGGACGACACGCCCAAGCTCTTATCGCTCGCCTACGAGCTACGATCCCCCAGATTAGGCGAGTGGTCCCGGAAAGGCTGGACGGATGGCTGGAAGTCCATCGGGTACACCCACGGTTGCTATCGGTCATGCGGTCCGCTCACGCACATTCCGACACACAGGTGTGACACGATGGACGGGATGAAGACGGCGCTCACACGTTTGGAAGCCAAGCTGGGTTCCGACCCGACCTACTTCCGCACGGTTTACAATTACACTTTTAATTTTGCACGCTCGGAGGGCCAGCGTAGTCTGGGTGAGTGTGTTCAGGTCCGCAGGAGCAACCCTGACCTCGTGCAGTCAAGGACACGGCGCTCGAGTACTGGAAATCGCTCTTGCACTTCGGCGTGGGCAGGGAAGCACTGCAGCGCGTGCCCGTCGAGGGTGACGAGGACGTCGACATGGACAATGGACAAGGATGGACGAGAGAACACACGAACATGTGGCTCGAGTATATGCGGTCGAGGGACGACGGCGCGGTGAGCAAAGATACCTGGCAGATGGTGCGTGCGTTTCGTCCCTTTGGTGCCTCGCTGACGGCAAGGAGCAGCTCCCGGACTTTATCTGTTCATTCGACGGAGACTTTAATAAACACGACGACCAAGGTAATGCCATGTGCTCCGACCGTGTGTCGTGTGGCTCACGAGGATGATAGCTGCCTGGCCTACGATCATTGACCAGTTTGTGGAATGGGCAAAGAGGAGGGAAATAAAAGGATAGTACTACCCTAGTGCATGAAACCACTGGCGAGCGATGGGAGAAATGAAGTATCCTTGACTGCGCGACACCTGAGAGAACTGGATGCGCCGACGACGGCGGCGAGGACTCTCTGCGCGTCCCTGTGGGGTATGAGCGCAAGAACGTCGATATGATACAGACGCACTGTAGGTGTACGCGCACGACGGCGTGTGCGCCGTCCTCGTCGACGGCCAAAACGTCGACGAAGGCGCCCGCTGCGGTGACGCCGAAAGCGTCGGTGAGCGCGTCCTGGAGGGACTTTCGGATGCGGAGGACGTCTGTGCAATGAGGCTCCAAAGCGAAGCGTATGTAATGGGACATGGTCGGTTGGGTTATGTAATACCACACAACTCCTCTACATGTCCAACGCTGACGACACTTGTTGTGGCTTCGTAGAGGAGGCCCGCCAGCGTCGCATAGAAGAAAGCCGTTCTCAGCCTTGGATTGTCCGCAAGTTCGCCGTCGGGCTCACACTCGCCATCGTCGGCTATGCGTCGTATGTGTACGCTGCGAGGTTCTGCAAGGATATGATCGTAAACAGCAGGAATGCGCTGGGAAACAAGGCGACCGGAGGTATGTCTCTCGATATTTCCTATCTTGTCTTGACGTGAGACCCCGTCGTACTCCAGTCGCTTTCTTGGTCGTATATTGTATCTTGCTATTTATGATGGCCTGGTGCTATTTCGTGGTACGTCCTTTCTCTTTTCGTTCGCACACGTCCTTATTCGCCTTAGGTCGTCACCACGTCCCCCGGCAACGCACGCCAGGTATGTAGGCACTTGCGACGAATGTCATCCTCGCCTACCTCATTTACCCGGCCCGTAGTATACCCGGACCACCACCAGACCGGGCTACGACCACCCCGACAGATCGTCAACCCTCAACTCGACAGAGGCCCGCGGAGCCTCGTACGAGCTTGCCTCTCCCACCCCCGTCTCCCTTCCTCCCACACACATAGCAAAAAAGTATAATCCAGAATCTTCCTTTGGCTCTGGGAAGAGCAGGGCGGTCGCGTCGCAAGTTTCAGCCGCTGCTTCCTCAGTTGCCAAGCAGAGTTCACACTCGCAAGCGTCGACGCGTGGTATCGAAGACGCACGTGTTTCCGATGCGGCCGGTGCCCCTGAGTCTCCGCACATCCCGGATAATGCAACTATCCCAACCCATACCAACTCGTATCGTTCCAGCCCTCCCATGCCCATGTTTGCTCGACGCCCGACGACGACTCCGGTGCTTTTGCCAGAGTATCGATATTGTGCCCGGTGCCAGATCGTCAAACCGTCCCGAACACATCATTGCAGGACATGTGGTACCGTGAGTTCCTTTTTCGTCGCTCGCTCTAAAGTTTGAACTAGTGTTTAGTGCGTCCTAAAATATGACCATCATTGTCCATGTGGGTGTTTCCTTGCTGAGAATATTCCCCCATCTCGATCCATCACCCCTTTGGTTTAGGGATCGGGCAGTGTGTCGGCGCATTTAACCAAAAGGTGTGTCCGCCTCTTTCTTTATTGACCTGTTGTCACTTGAACCTTCAATAAAAAAAGTTCTTTGTCAATTTCCTTGAATGGACCACGATATTGTCTTTTTGGACGTTTGGGACGCTTCTAGGTCTCAACGTTAGGCCACAGGGTTCTCCGGCTCCTGAACTCGACCCTCAACAAGTTGTCGTAATAGCCCTGTTCGTTGCCTGTCTGTCCATATCGTTCGCTGCGTTATTGACCAGACGAGTCTAGTGCTGGCCTGCTTGGGGTATTTTGCAGCCTCGTGCTCCTGTCACAACTTCATCTGGTTTTGCTGAACCAGACGACCGTCGAGTCCCTCGAATTTAGGTCGATGCGGGATCGCGAACAGGAGATGCTGTCGCGGATGCACAAGTGGTACGAGCTAGGGTGCGTTCCCACGTGGATCGTCCATTTATATGACCTGCGCCACTGATCAGTGATGACTGTGATAGTGCGAAGCGGCGAACGCAAAAGCAATGGGACAGCGAATGGGGAAGGATAGGGATCGAAGGCAATCTGTGGTGGTTGGGGAGTCGCAGAGAGAACTGGGTGGCGGTGATGGGGAGGAACATGTGGTGGTGGATTCGTGCGTTTCCGTTGTTCTTTCTCTTTCTGGAGCGTCTGATTTACTGTGTATCTAGTGCCTGTGGGGTGTCGTCTCGACGACGGCATTAACTATCCGACGAATCCGCGATTCGACAATGTGGGGCGGTGGAAGAGACGGAAGGAATGGTCGACTGATTTACAATGACACTCTGTAGTGTATATTAATTTAATTTTTGTTGTGAGATACCGGGCGGAACTGGTAGTCGCCGGATTCACAGTAGACCGGGCGGAGCATGAGGCCAAGGATAAGCGCTTGAGACGACACCTGCGCCCTTTTCTTCTTCACCATCCTCACACATCCCTACAACAATGTCACCCGCTACCTTATTCTCAGGCGACGTTCCAGCGTCATCCAATGGCCATTCCAACGCTCAAGCGCTCAAGCAGTCCCGTGCCAGCGCACAGCCCGACAAGTTATCGTCGGCTGGTCTCATCCAGATGGAATATGATTACAGCGCACACAAGTAGGTAGTCAACCTTAAACGCCGATATGACGTGCCTCGCACGCGGGCTTTATGAGAAGTCCTGCCCAATCATCGTCGCGGGGGGGTCGGTGGGGGTGAGGCGCCCCAGAGAATTCTGTTTCGACTCGTCGTTCTTGACCCTTTTTTACTGACGAATCATGTTATTGCCTCTAGTTACCACCCTTTTCCCGTCGTCTTCGATTCCGGAAAAGGCGTCAAGTGAGAAATTTTCGCCAATGGCCTCGCCTCTCGCTGGTGATCGTAATCGCTGATCGTTTTGATTAGAGTATGGGATCCCGAAGGCAACGAATACATTGATATGCTCTCTGCTTATTCGTAAGACTGTTCTTCCTTACTTGTCACTCCTGGCTCACGATGACACCGTTAGCGCCGTGAACCAGGTGTGTTGGGTTTGGCTTGGACGGTGGTTGGATCTCATGTGTGGGCGCGGTACAGGGTCATTGTCACCCCAAGATCGTTGCTACTCTTGTAGAGCAGGCTCAGAGATTGACGCTGTCCTCGCGCGCATTCTACAATTCCGTGTTTCCCCGCTTTGCGAAGCGGATGACCGAGATTTTTGGTTATGAACGGGTGCTGCCCATGAACACCGGTGCCGAGGCAGTCGAGACGGCCCTCAAGATTGCTCGAAAGTGGGCGTACGAGGCCCCGTCCAAGGGCGTCGAATCTGGCAAGGCCGTCGTGCTGTCCCCTTCGGGCAATTTCCATGGAAGAACCTTGGGCGTGATCAGGTGGGTGAACGGTCGTCGCCGGGGTTCTGTGTGTTAATCTATTCTCGGTTATGGCACAGCATGAGCACGGATCCAGAGTCCCGTGATGGGTTTGGGCCTTACCTCTCAGGGGTCGGACCTTGCTACACAGATCAGAATGGGGCCGTTCAGACGATTCGTTATGGTCATAGCGAGGATCTCGAGCGAGCGCTCGATCATTTTGGGAACAACGTCGCTGCGTTCTTGCTCGAGCCCATTCAAGGCGAAGCAGGGTATGTGCCGCGTAAAGATTCACGGCTTGATCTCACGTTTATGCAGGGTCGTTGTCCCGCCAGAGAGTTATCTTCGCGAAGTCCGCCGGTTGTGCACGGAAAGGAATGTGCTCCTGATTTGCGATGAGATCCAAACGGTCGGTGATGTCTTTTTGTCTTGATGCGGATCCTGACTTTTTATTATTATGGATAGGGCTTGGCGCGAACGGGAAAGATGCTCTGCTGTGAGCACGCGGGCATTCGGCCGGACATAGTGTTGTTGGGCAAGGCACTTTCTGGCGGCGGTATGTTTGTTGTTTGTACAGTAGGAGCGAATACTGATGTCCGCGGTAGTCTATCCTGTTTCTGCGGTGCTTGCTGATCGTGCAGTCATGGACTGCATTGGGCCTGGCCAGCACGGAAGCACGTATGGAGGGTAAGGATGTTCCGCCCGAGGGTGAAGTTGTCGTTCACACGTTTGTAGGAACCCGTTGGGGTGTGCTGTCGCCATGACGGCGTTGGATGTGATCCTGGACGAGAGGCTGGCTGCCAATGCTGAACATCTCGGGCGTGTCTTCCGCGAGCGCATGAATGCACTCAAGACAAAGACGTCATTGGTCAAGGAAGTTCGCGGCAAGGGTCTGTTGAACGCGGTCGTGATCGATGAGTCGGCGAGTTCAAAGGGCCACACGGCGTGGCAGCTGTGTCTGTTGCTCAAGAGCCGAGGCGTGCTTGCCAAGCCAACGCATGTGAACATGTGGGTGTTGTGTTTGTTTTCCGGCATCTAGGTGCTGATGAGACGATGTCAGTATTCGGTTCGCGCCTCCGTTAGTGATTACTGCAGAGGAGCTGGAGGATGCGATGGAACGGATTGAACAGTGTTTGGTTGACCTCGACAACGTGGGTGTTTTTTGCTGTATGCTTTTGTATTGGGTTGACGGTGTCGACAGTTCGACGAGATTCCGGGTGAAGTCGAGAGCGAGAAGGGCTACAAGGATACGCTCGACAACTAATTGTGGTCCGTGTGGTTGCTTGTATTTTTATGTATGAGTCTATCTTGCATCTATCTACGAGTCCTGTATAGTATCCTGAGTAATGCGGATGGGATGTGAGACACCTCGTAGGGACGACGTCAATGAGAGCGCGCCATCCGAAAAAAATGCCTGGTTGATTTCCCCTGACATTAGCAACTCGACGATCGATGGAACATGTCGAACGAGGAGATATTAAAAAGGGGGTACTTGAAAATAAAATGGGACGGAAATTCATGAAATTTCATGGTGTTGGTCAAGGGAAAAAGGAAAGGAAAAAAAAAGGTGACATCTTCGATGACATGTTTACGTAAATTAGGCATATTAACATTTAAACCCGATTTTTTCAAAATTTAATGCCCGTGCAGTTCGGTTCTGGACGTTGCAGCGATGGCATTGGCGAGTCCACAGGGATTGCGCCAGAGAATAATATCCGACGCTGCAAAGACGTCTGGAAACGTTGATCGCGATGACAAGCTTCGTACCCGAGAGGAGGTCGTCTGGGGCAAGACACCCAGCGGTCAAGGCGAGTAGTGACTCTAAAGATGGGCTCGACGTTCATTGATGCCTCTCGACAGTCTTTCGTGTGCCGACGACACACGACGTGCTCACCGCGCTCTTCCACCCGTCGTACCCCAAGAGCCACCTCGACATGCTTAATCTTTCCCTGCTCGCTTTCCAGCTCGTCCTCTTCTATCTCCTGCCACGATCCGTCTCCCGCATAGTCTTCTTTCTCTATTTCGCGTTTTGGCGCGCGGCTTATGATGCGGGGTTAGGGTGGATGTTGACCAAGCAAAGTAAGACGAAGTGGATCGTGCGAGAGATTCAGAGGTTGGGGTGGTTGGATCAGGAACGACGGCCTGCCGTCCGAAACTGGGTCCGTGCGCAACTCGTTGGAAAGATGGGCAAGGATTACTCGTTTGATGTGCGTACGTCGAACGGTGCGCGTTGCTCTGGGACTGACGACGTGTGCAGGAGCTTCCGCTGGAGTACAACACGTGGCTCTTGTTTAGGCAGTTGGTGGACATCATCCTGTTAAAGTGCGTGCCTTGTTTTGGGCTTGGTTTGCCGTGCTCATGTCTTGGTAGCGATTTCTTGGCGTATTGCATGTTTGCCTTTTCTTGTTTTCGCGTTCCTACGGGACTTTCGTTCGCTGTCCACGTGATGCGGTATGTGCTTGCATGTGAAAAGGTGAGGGCTTGTGATTGACGCCTTGTCTAGTTGGATCGGCGGTTTCGCGCTAATCGCGTTTAATCTCTGGGTCAAGACCGAAGCGCATAGCGTTGTCAAGGATTACGGCTGGTATTGGGGTGATGTCTTTTTCCAACGCGGCAATCTAGTTTTCGATGGCGTGTTTGAGCTCGCTCCCCACCCGATGTACTCTGTCGGTAAGCCTTTTCTCACTCTCCCTTTTGCCGAGTGTTCCAACGTTGGATGTCTTTAGGGTATGCGGGTTACTATGGTCTGTCGTTGATCGTGGGCAGCTATCCTGTGCTGTTCGTCAGTTTGTTTGCCCATGCCGCTCAGTTTGCCTTTTTGGTGTTTTTTGAGAACCCACGTATGTCTTTACACGCTGTTTTGGGGATGGCATATGTTGATGCTATATCAGATATCGAGCGCATGTATGGGAAACGGAAGCCCATTGCTGTGCGGAAGCCTCTGACGTCGACCGGTCCTCGCAAGCGGAGCGCCGTGTCTCCGGCGGTTTCCCAACAAGACTTCGTAGATGCGCTGTCGACGCCACCTGCAACTGAAGGGGAGACAGCCTCTGAAACTGAAACTGAGCTCGAAACCGAGGTTGAAACGGACACACCGACTCCCAAGGCGGGCAAGAGCATCCCAATACCTCGTGTGAACAAAGAACCGGTCAAGAAAGGTGCCGTGCGTTCGTCGCACCCCGTGTCGGAGCACGATCTATATCACAAGTACTTTAGACGTGACGTTGTCGGGCTTCACAATGTCGATTTGCTACGGTATGATGCTCGTCCGAGAATTCATCCGAAGAATTCGCTCAACCGAATTCTTTGTGCATCAGGTCTTCTGATGCGATGTTGGTGTTGCTTATATTCTACACTTTGTTTGCGTCCTGTCTCCCGGTCATGTCGCATCGTGCAACCCTGGCCTTGCATTTCGCTCACGCGTCTGCGTGGTGCGTCTTTCAGAGCTTTGGTCTAGGTTTTCTCTTGCGGGCGCAAAGCCGGTCCAAATTTATCGTTCGCCATTTCCTCAAGTATTATCCATATCCTGTCGACGATAACGGAGACGGTGCAGTGCAGGAAGCATTTACGAACTGGAAGTCGCTCTGCAACCTGAGTTTGTGTATGACTTATAGGACGTGTTTTCTCTTGCTGTGTATTCCTGTCGACTTACGATTTGAAACAGTTTCCCTGGCCGGCCTCGCTTGGAAGACATATCAGCTGCCAGAATCGTGGGTGGAAGGAGACGATCTTCTGTGTCATACGTTGGGAGCGGTATGCTACCCCAGTCTATTTATGGCGTATTTCATTTTGCTCATCTCTGACAGCTTCTGATCGGTCTTCATATATGGGTTGCCATGGAGTCGTATGAAGTACTCGGTGTTTTTGGTATGTATTTTGGATTCTATCAGAAGAGGTCGCTAATCTCGCACTTTAGGATGGTTCTATGGGGATTTCTTTGCAGAAGATTTTCCCGCTCACTTGGAATACACTGGCATCTTCCGGCAAGTTGTCAGGCTCTTGTCCAAAACGTTACTGAATGAGGCATGCTCAGCTATCTGGACAATCCCGAACTTATGAGTGGTGCATCGTTCCTCGGACTTGCACTTATCTGTGCAAGCAAGCTCGTGGGTCTTCTTGCGGTCCTGAGATTCTTCGCACACTGGTGGTTTTTGCACAACGTAGAAACGTAAGTGCCCTGACTTGTGTGTTCCTTCAGTGATTGAATATGGCGATAGCCCTCACATGCGGAAATTGTACGGAGATAGCTTGCGCAAGGAGGCCGGTTTTGTCAAGGTGATCAAAAATGTAGCGAGCAAAAACGCACGATTGCTCGAATCTCGTGCCGAGCGACACGTTCCAGAGATCAGGAGAGTAGCAAAAGAAGTCAAAGGAACGTTTGACAAAGTGTTTGAGGAGACGGCCGACGTCGTGGAAGAATTTTTGACAAAGTGTGAGTTGTGGTGTTCCCTTTTGCATTTTTGAACTGACGCCCGCGTTAGCCAAGCCAAAGATATCGGAGGTCGTGCAAGAGACCAAGGTTCTTTTACAACAATCGCGCGAACGTCTAGTCATTACGTGAGTTTTTTTGCCAGCGTTTATCGACCTTGGAATTTGATCATATTCGTTGCTTAGGCGGGTTGCGAACGATTTGTCCTCGTATGATACTGCCAAATACAAGGTTAATATTTGTCACAGCAAATCGGGCAACATGCGGTTCCACCTTGGCGAGCCTATTCATGTAAAGTGGGAAGCTCCCCAGCGCCACTCTCGTCGTGATTGGGTCGGCATTTACAGGGTGCGGCATTCCTAGTTACGGTCAATGCAATTGGTTAACAGACACACCGTAGGTTGGTGCGAACAAGTCGACATTGCTTACGAAGACGACGTCAAATGGTCTATGGGCCCCTGTTCACGATGAAGGATGGGATGGTGACGTGCCAATTGATGTCACACATGCGAGTTTGCGCGGTCCAGAAGCAAAGACGGGGACCGTTGTTTTCCAAGGTCTGACCTTACCTTGGACGATAGGGCGGTATGAGGTGTGTTACTCGTCAGCCGGCTGCTGCTAGTCACACGATTGACAACTGGATGGCTCAGGTTCGATATCATCATGACGGCAAGCATAATGTCCTCGGGATTGATGGTCCTCTGGAGATCTATGGTGAGTGAGCACTAGCTCTCCACGGACTGCTATTCGATACCTTTTTTTTCATGTGTAAAGTCAACAAGCCGAAATCTCTCGATTTTACGTCTGTCAGGGAATGTCTCATTGATATCATTCGCCTATGTTTGGATAATGACCCGCATTTGATTCCCCTGTCTTGCGGCGGAAAGCGCGATCCGGATGCGGACGAGCACGGGCCGAGCGACAACGGACGTGACCCAGATGATTTTAGTTTCTGGTCCGAGCGCCAGGCGAAGCGGATTTGTACCGCGATCGAACAAGCGTTTGGCGTCGAGTACGTCCCGGAAGTCGTCGTTGCGGATGCCAACTTGACGCGGCTGGCGAACCGGATCGTCATGTCGAAGCAACTCTTGGTCTTGTGACCATTGTTTTCAAAGGGTTTATGATACCTGGGATCACTTGTATTTTACGGTCTCTGCAAGTCTGCAGATTATTCCTTTGTATATTGGTTGGATAATCACGTGACGTTTATGTGGCTTTTTCTCGACTTTTTTTTTCCATCGTTGCACATCGTTTATGGTCATCATTCTAGTCTGATCTTGGATGGCTCCCATCATGATGATGGATACTTCACATGCTGCAAGGACTGCACGCAGATGCGCGGTACTTTGCCTTGGTTATGAGAGACGTTTGAGGATGCCCCCTGAGGAAAGACGACACATGGTGTTTCGCCGACCCCATTTGCCGCTCGCCGTCCGAACTTCGAATGGACGTTGTGGGAGTGGGGGTATGGAGGAAGAATAATATGTGTATAAATTCAGCACGGGTGTTAGAATGGCTCTTCGTGTTTACTTAATGCTCGACATTTTTGGGGCTATGTACTTAGTTATCAGATGGTTTGGCAAGAGATACGATTCGAGCTAAAGGTCGGTGTCCGTTCCGCTGTCTGAAGTTCGTTCCGTCGCCCAAAAAGGTACGTATCACGTGAGGACGGCGCTTGCCGATAGAACGTATTTGGGCGTGTCTAGGTGATCACGGCCATTCTCTCGACCACCGTCTGCCAGCATCCTCGTCTTCTTTGCTCTCCCATCATCCTCATCCTTGATTATCGTGCAATCAAGACGATCTGCTCAATTCCCTCACCTACCCTTTACACACCTCGTCAGTTTCTGCTCCCCGTTCAACAGTACACGTTAATCTAATCCCGAATCCTCTAGAATGGCTGCTGGAAAGTCGCAAAAGGCCAAGCAACCCGCGGTCTTTTCTTCTCCCGCTCCGAACACACGCCCCCCTGCCTCCGTCGTCGCCGCGCAGCCACTTCTCGCGGCGAACGACAGGAAGCATAAAAAGAAGAAGGGAAAGGGAAAGGAGCAGAGCAACGCCCTGCTGCCAGATGGGGACACCAGTGATCAAGCGAGGACCCATGAGGATGCGGACGTGCCACTCCATCCCGTAAGCGGCCTCTCTCCCCAGTTCGAGTCTGTGCACATCACCACCACCGGATACGTCGCGACATCTGCGACCGCACACGCTCGTCCTACTGCCGAGTTGCACGGGAAAGTCGACGTTCAATCCAACGGGCGCGCCGCCATGAAAGCGACGCTACCCAACGCTCAGCTTCCCCTGCCCAAGCCCAATGGAGCCAGCGGTCCAGCGCTCGCGGATGACGAGTATTGGTCCTCCTTCCCGCCCCATATCAAAAACTTTGTGAGTGCGATGTTTACCTTATCGCGTGCCATTTCAAGATGAGCGTCTGATAGGCACAAACCATGTACAACATCGCGCAACAGATGGTGCAGTCGGATGCGTACCTCAAGAACGGTACGGCGACAGCAACGATGACTGCAAAAGGTATTCCGGGATATCCTCCAGGCGCATACCCACCTCTGCCTTTTGATCCTTCCATATTCTCCGATCCCGCCTTCACATTGTCTGTCGAGCAAGCTGCAGCTGCAGCACTGGGTGCTGTGCCCCCTGCACCTGGGCAGCCCCCTCGTGGACCATTGCCACAGACAAACGTCGTGCTTCTCAATGAATTTGAGAGCGGGGAGCACGGGTTTGCAGAGGACGACTACTACAGTGAAGATGAGGTGGACGGCGGCTTCGAGGACGAAGACCTCGAGGACGAGTTTGACTTGGAGCCTCGTCCGGCGCGCCCCCCGAACGCGGACGCTGTCGCCCACGTTGTTCTGAGTTACGGAGAGACGACTGGGCGATCTCCAACGGTGACAGGACGACAGAAACCGACTGACGTTAGCACTGAGACTAGCACTACTACGCGTTCGCCTGAGCGAGTTACAGCGGGCAGTGACACTGCTAAGCAAAGGAAGCGGAAAAAAAGGAAAGATAGTGCTATGAGTCTGGCCGATGCTCCGGTGGCTCCCCCCGTGCCGAACACGGCACCCCTTGTAGACTCACGCTCGGCAAGCTCGGCGCCGGAGTCGGCACCGGAAAAGGGCAGAGGTCGTCCCACGGCAACGGTCGACTTGACAAAGCGCCCTCTCACCGCTAACGCCATGCCTGCCCCCCGTCCACCGACGAAAGAAAACTTATCCACGAATCCACCCCCAAGCTCCCGTGCACAGGGAAAACTGCCCATGTCCTACCCACCAACAGCGGCGACGGCCACGACGACGACCGCGAACGCCACCGCCCCGATCCCCAGTAACGGTCAGCAGCCACCCAGGACTGCCCGCGCTGCATCAAAGGCTCCGATAACCGCCCATGCCTACCCGCACAACCACGCACACCATCACCCATCGCCACCATCCTCCAACGCATCTGCCCCCCACAAATCCCGCCCACCGGCCGGCTCCGGCTCCGGCAAGGCTCCAAACAATAACAGCAAGATCTGGAGCACGAGCACGACCGAGGAGCGCGAGCGGATCAAGGAGTTTTGGCTCGGCCTGGGAGAGGACGAGCGCCGCAATTTGGTCAAGATCGAGAAGGATACCGTATTGAAGAAGATGAAGGAACAACAGAAGCATAGCTGTAGCTGTGCCGTCTGTGGTCGGAAGCGGTTGGTACCCTTTTTTTCACGCGTCATGATGGTCTGAAAAAACTGAATTGCTAACGCATTTTGGCTTTCGTGCTCCCTCTCCGGCATTCGTCGATCGGATCGGTCTTTTTTTTCCAAAAAAAAAAACCCCCTGCAACTGCGTCCCTGGCGTCCTCGTGGTCGTTTCATCGACGACTTTAGACATGCGATCGAAGAAGAGCTTGAGGTACTGTACGATGCTTATTACGAGGAGCTAGAACAGTACGCGAACTACCAGCAGCGCTATGTCAATTCCGGCGGCACCATACCACCTCCACCTGGTCCTGGGCCTTTTCCTGGCAGCGTCGAGCTCGACAAGAACGGTGCTGTCATTGGCCATCCTCACACTAAACCCACACATCACCCTCCGCGGTCAAACAGAACGCCCGCTCTCACCAACGGCCGAAAACCTACCAAACCCGAGAGTGAGTTTGACGACGACGAGGGTGACGAGGAGGATTACGAAGAAGAGGAAGAATACGACGAAGAGGAGGAGGAGGAGGAAGAGGAGGAGGAAGAGGACGGTGCAGAAGAGGAAGAGGAGGACGTGAAACATCGAGATCGAAGAAATCCCGGTTCGCGTGGGCGTAGGTCGGTCAACGGTACCAAGGCGAACGGTCGGGACGGACTATTTAATCTAGGCAGTAGCCTCACCGTATCAGGTACGTCTACTCGTTATCTGCACGCTCATCCTTTTTTTTTCTTTTTTTTCCGGGGCTCATCTTCATCTCAGGTCCCAACAACATCTTGACCGTTGCCGACGATCTGCTGAAAAACGATGGACAAAAGTTTTTGGAGATGATGGAACAACTTGCCGAACGTCGGATGCAGCGTGAGGAAGAAGCCGCGGCAGATGTGGAGGACGACAGTGACGTCGAAGAGGACGAGGAAGGCGATGAGGAGGAAGAGGAGGAGGAAGAGGAAGAGGAAGAGGACGATGATGATGACGAGGAGGTGAGTTGTTGGTTCTCGTTTTTCTTTCGGGTGCTTAGCCATCTACAGATCATGACCGAGGAGCAAAAGATGGAAGAGGGCAAGCGGATGTTTTCCATCTTTGCCGCGCGCATGTTTGAGCAACGCGTCCTCCAAGCGTACCGCGAAAAGGTCGCCCAGGAACGTCAACAGCAACTCCTTCGCGAACTCGAAGACGAAGACAAGTTGACAAAGGAACGGGAGGCCAAGAAGCAGACGCAAAACCAGAAGAAGAAGGACAAGAAGAGGTAACGTGTACTTTATCTCTGTTTCGCGCACATAACCCAATGGCGATATTAGGCAGCAGAAGATGGCAAAGGAGGAAGAGAAAGCGGCCAAGGCTGCGGAGAAGGCAGCTGAGGAGGCAGCTGTGAAAGCCAAGCAACAGGCACACGAAGAGGAGATGAGGAAGAAGAAGGAGGAAGAGAAAGCCAGGCGCGAAGCTGTCCGCAAGGCGGCCGATGAAGAGAAACAACGCAAGGATGAGGAGCGCCGTAAACGTCTTGCAGAGGAAAGGGAGCGCGAAGCCGAGCGGGAACGCAAGCGGAAAGAAAAGGAGGAAAGAGTGAAGCAGGAGAGGCGCGACCGAGAAGAAAAGGAACGCAAGGTTAGGGAAGAGCGGGAAGCCAAAGCTGCTGCTGAAAAGGCGGCTCGCGAGGTTGCCAAGAAGGAGCAGCAGGAAAAGGAGGAGCGAGAGAAGAAGCTGGCCAAGGAGCGAGAAGAAAAGGCAGAGAAGGAGCGCATTGTGCAGCAGCAACGTACTGCGACCAAGAGCGCTCGCCAGCCTACCTCTCCTCGTGCCTCGGGTTCCACTCAGCGTTCGCAGAGCACTAATGGCTCTTCAAAAAAGATTTTGAACAAGCCTGCAGCTACGCCCACCCCGGCAGTCACTCCCTCTCGCCCAGCAGCTCAGCGCCCTATGACCATCACGTCTCAGCCTGCTACTCCCGTTGCGCCATCTACCCCAAGTGCCTTCTCGGCCCCGGTCGCCCCTATGTACCCTCCGGCGCCGGGAATGATCCCCCCGCCGAGTACACTTCCTCCTTACGTACCGTCTCCTCCGTTTGGGGTTTTTGGGCCGGGTCCCTCGATACCACAAGGTCCGCCACCCTCGCTTGCTCCTTCTGCTCTCCCGCGAGGCTTCGGATCACCCGCTGCCTTTGACTCGCCATTTAATCGCGGAGCTCAGCCTGCACCTATTGGACCTCCGTCAAAGGTGGCCCAGAACCCGGTTTCTTCCCCAACACTCGTCCCTGCCGGCCCGTCCAGAAAACCGTCCCTGCCAGAGCCTGGTCCCGGCCCTGTGGCAAGGCCGGTCACTATGGCACCGATCGCGCCCATTGCTCCCATTGCAAGACCCACTGCTTGCGAAGCATCTGGTTCAGGTTCAGGTTCGCCCGTTCGTCGGTCGCCCAGTCCAAAGGGCGTCCTTGGGTCGTCTGCCCTCGCAGCGGATGACGACGAGGTCGTCCCGCCTCCTGGGCGGCGTACGGTGCTCGGTGCTGTCGGCCAGTCCTGGGCGACGAGTGCGAGCCCGCGCGCCGCCGTGGAGACACGGCCGCCCTGGGGACCTCCCGCGCCTCCGCCTAGCTTTGGGTCGCCGAGACCGCCTCCAATTGGTGGTGGCTCGCTGTGGGGCAATATGAGCCCGGAGCCACCGTCGTGGCAGTCTCCCGCCGGCTTTTACCCCAGCGCGTTTGTCCACCCGATCAACCCATCTCCGCCTCCTGGCACTTGACTAATGCGTCGTGCTGTCGGCGCTCCTTTATCGTAGCCTTAGTCGTAGCCACCTCGCTTGTTTTCCATATCCTCTGTTTTCCTCCCACTTGTTCTTCGACATTCATATCTCCGACCGCCCCCATTGTTGAATTTTGAGACGTGTTCGACGCTCACCTCGTGTTCCTCGTACTTGACCCCGTTTCACCTCGCTTTACGCGTGCTCCATCTGCAACGTCTCACCACCATTTTTTCACACGTTTCCGAGGTTAAAAAACACAGCAGAAATACATAAAAGATGTGAAAACAAGGATTTGAGATTGGGTCCTTGATAAAATATTGTCCTCGCAAATGTAAGTTATATTTTTTTGATCTCTCTCTAAAGTAACTTGCTCGATGCTGCGGGTGCGATCCGACTACGTATCAGTTTGATAACGTACAGAGGGAGTGCACTGATCGCCACGATGACGGCCACCTTCCACGCGAAGCGCGTCGAGACGACGAACTCGAGGTCTTTCAAAAAAAGGCGTCACGAATTGCACGACCCAAAAAAAAAAAAAAGAACGACGCACCAAAGTATTCCGGCAAAAACGCGATACTGACAACGTACATAAAGAGCGTCACCACCTCGGAGATGACCATGTACGTGTGCCTAACGCGGGGGAGGAGGGGTTGAGAGAGTGTGAGAGAATCGGGTGAGAGACCACGACTCACCAAGTCGTGATTTCCAACGCGACCATGATGAGCTCGTTGAGGACGAGCGCGGTAAACGAGATGGAGACGATGTTCAAGAACTCGTTCTCAAAGAGGACGAGGGAGACGAGCATGATGGCCGCGCCTGCCCGTTTTGAATCGAGGTGAACAAAACCGTCCGACGGGGGGACGAGGGTCGCACGACACACGGACCTTGGTATATGCTAACCATCAACCATTGGAAAAAGGTCTTGAAAGAAAGCGCTCTGCCCTGACGAGCAACGCATGACTCCTTTTTTTTTGGGGGGGGGAGGCGAGGAGAAAGACGCACCTTTGTAAGCTCCTTGTACAACTCGGGATATATCAATGCCAAATCCTCGTTCACGTCCGTGTCCAACACCAACGAAAACACGGGCGCCATCGTATACAGAGTCGCATAGCCGATCATGAGCCATCCCTGATACAACGCGATCGGAGCAAAATAGAAAATCGCCGAGAACACGGCTTGCATGACCGAGATGATCAGACCACGGTGGATGACGAACTGGGCAAGCTTGGCCGAACGACGGTACGAGTTGCGGCCGTGCCACATGAGCAGTTTGGTGAGGTGACTGAATTGGGTGACGGAAAAGTCGGCGGCGAGAGAGGCCTGTTTGCCTTCCTTGCCCACGATGCCGACGCCTAGGAGGGTGTGTGAGCGTTTTGGGACAGAGAGTCGGGGCGTTCGGACGTACCGACGTCGGCGGCCTGTATCATGCTCACGTCGTTACCCCCATCGCCGATACAGCATACGCGTTTCTTGGTGTGCTGACGAATGAGACGTGCCACGTCTGCTTTCTGAGTAGGAGAACACCGACAGGCGACGACGGCAGATAGCTTCGTTGTTATCTCGATGAACTCGTTCTTGTACAAGTTCAGACAGAGCTATTGAGACCAACATCAGATGGGTTCAAGTACGTGCACGAGTTTGACGTACTTGCAAAGATTCGCCATCGATGACAAGACAGCAATCGAGCTTTGACTGTAAAAACTCGAGTTCGTCACGAACTTGATCCGACGTTTTTACTGACGAGGCATTGAACATGAAACAAAGCCAAGAAAAAAACACGTTTGCACTCACGTTTCGCAACTTCATGAATATACTGATTCCTCGCGACGAGTTTGGTCGAGATGGCGATACACCTTGCTGTCTCGATCTTGTCTCCCGTCAACATCCAAATCTTGATCCCAGCGTTCCTCAACAATTCCAACGACGACTTGACATCGTCCTGAAGCTTGTCCTCGACGCCCGTCAAGCCCAACAACTCGAGATCTCTCTCCAAGTATTCCGAGACGACAGCCGACATTGCTTCGTTCCTTCCCTCGGTCTTCACGCTCGCTTCATGGTGTGACTGCTTAAACGCCGCGTAGTGTTGCGTCGTCAGTCTCTTTCTTCCGACAACAAGTGTCCTCAGTCCCTCCCTCGCCATGTTTCCGGTTTCCTCCTCTAGCCAATCATTCTTTTGCACGATCTTTGCCATGACCACGTCCGCGCCTTTTTGCAAGAACAAGATCTCACCGGTATGAGACTCACGCACAACGATGCTCATGCGTTTTGACTCGGAGGTGAAGGGAAAGAGTTCGAGGATATCGTAATGTAGCGAGGAGCCAACAGGTGTTTGCAAGGTTATCGAGGTACGGTCTCGTGCGGTGAGCGTCAAACCCACAGACTCTGTCCATTTGACAATAGCAACTTCGTCAGGAGAAGACGCTTGGTAGGTTATAGTACCGTCATCGTTCGTTACAGGCGTCACCTGAGAAATAAACTAGT